>JANHMN010000018.1:1826769-1873247 GCA_030674055.1 Rhabdomys pumilio
AAGAAAGAAAGAAAGAAAGAAAGAAAGAAAGAAAGAAAGAAAGAAAGAAAGAAAGGAAGAGGGATTATGTCACCTAGAGAAAGTGCTGGAATGCAGGAGAGGACAAAGAGGTACAAAGTATGCTTAAGCCATAGACTGAGAGCAGAGGGAGCTGGGGGATATGTAAAATACGAGGCTATGTCACCACAGCCACTTAACCTACCACTCAGCTGGCATTTCCCTTTACTTCCAGAGTATGAATCGGAAACCCGTTTGCATATCACTGCATGGCAATGCTGGTGGAAATGTCAATGGATCATAATTGATCCATAAATGGACCTTCCAGCACAAGTTATCCGTCTAAAACCCCAGGGATGCTTTATAATCTTTTTAATTTATGGCTCATTTGAGAACTCATCACAGACAACAAACCTAATAAATCGTAGGTTAAAAGGACTCCAGACAGAAGAGTGTGGGGCCTCCCTGTGATGGGTGGCAGCCACTGAACCTTTGAGATAATCATAGCAACTGTCACCAGGGAGACAGCTGCAAGAAGGTCTGGAGTCATCATGGTGACAGCTGGACGCAAATGGCCCTTCCTGGCTCAGCTGGGGCTGGAGGAGAAGCACATCTCTGGGTCGTGCACTGACTTGGCCATTCACTGGCTCTGTTGGCGCTGCATTTTGTCTCAGCTTACATGAAATACATCTGGATAATCACTGCCTTGAGCTCCATTCTGTAGTTAATCTTGATATATTTTGGTCCCAGGTTCAACAAGCTCCATTCTGCAGAGCTGAAAACTGAGACAGTGATTTATGCAAATGAACAAGTGAAAAACATACACACACACACACACACACACACACACACACACACACACACACACGCAAACACACTTCCACTCATTTACATGTATTCAGGTGATTCTTTCCTTGTCTGGACTGCATGCCTTCGGGCTCAGCAGCCTGCATCTGGAAATTCCATATGGAAAAGTCTTTGGTCACACTTTAGCCAGAGGTTCTCCCACAGCCCAGTTCTTTTTAAAATTTTGAGTCTATTTTCTGCTAACATGAAGATTCCTGTTAGGCACTCCATGGGCCTAGCCCCAGCAACCCATGTCCACTAGTTGTTTCATTTGGTAAATAGATCATTGGGTTCTTCACACGGCATCTACTTTTCCTACTTACCTCACCCTTGAAAAGGCTGGAAGATGTTGAATAGATTCAACCCAGCACACCTTTTAAAGGAAAAAACTGATAAATGTCATGGCGAAGAAAGGATCTAATAGGGCAGAGCTCAACTTACAGAGGCCAGAGGCTGACTTCAGGTACCTTCTTCCTCCCATCCTGAACACAGTCAGGTTCATCAGCTACCCGCTGTCACTCTTCACTCTGTTTTGTGAGACAGGATCTCTCACTGAACCTGGAGCTTTCCATTTTGGCAAGACTAGCTGGCCAGCAACTCCCAGGAGTGTCTCTGCCAGCATAGAACTGTGGCTACAGGCCCGTGAAGACACACCCACCACCACGAGCATACCTTGAGGGATACCTGTGGGGATGTTCAAGAAATCTATGGGAACACATATAGCAATCCATTTGGAAAGACCTGTGTGTCATTCTTGTGGGAAGACCATGGGGATCCTGTGAGAATAGCTGCAGGGAATCTGTAGAAACTCCTGTGGCAAAACCTGCTGAATATCTGTAAGGATGGTTATTGGGAGTAGGGCTAGGGAGCTGGCTTGGTCAGTGATGTGTTTGCTGTAAGCAGAAATGTGAGTTCAGATCCCCAACACCCATATAGAGAGCCAGGCAAGGTAGTACAAGCCAGGGATTCTAGCACTGAGAAAGCAAACACAGGAGTATTGCTGGGATCTGCTGCCCACCCAGTCTGATCAAACTAGTGACCTCCAGTTTCAATGATATGCCTTGTCTCGAGATATAAAGTGGGGAGTGTAAAGAAGATACTTAACAACCCCTGATATCTCTCTCTCTCTCTCTCTCTCTCTCTCTCTCTCACACACACACACACACACACACACACACACACACACACAAAATACTTATGAGAACACCTATAAACATAACCACAACCTAGGGAATCTGTGTGGATGTCTGGGAAATGCCTTGAGGGATATCAGCAAGAATGCACATGAAATGACTGAGAAAACCCCAGTAGGCTGCCTGTGGAAAACTTCCTGGAATACATGTGAGAGTACATGTGTGGGTACCTGAGGAAAATGATTTCCATGAGATCTTCACTATGGCTTTGATCACAAAAGAAACAGTGTGGCAGTCCATCAAGCTCAGTCATAATAATTTCAACTTAAATGTTTTTCAAAGTACATCTTACTAATCTCCCAAGAAGGACTTAGTAAAACCCAAGTACTGCACCCATAAGATGTCTAACGTTAAGCAAATATAGCCTCCTGGTGAGTCCCCTGGCTGGCTTAGCAGGAAAATTGTAGCCTAAATGGCTAAATGAGTTAAGACAATCACAGGTTGTTGAATAAAAGCCAACTCTATGTTGGAGGACATCTGCCAAAAATGACAATCAGGGGGTTTAGATCAACTCATTATGAGCCACATTTCCTTTTAGACTAATGATAATTCCTGGTTTGCAACAATAAAACCATGTCATCTGCATAGAAAAGACTTCTAGTTTCCTGTTCCCCACAGCAAAGAGTTATTCATTCGGCTCATCCAAAAATCTTTCAAGCCATAAAACACCCATTAAAGGAGGCAGGGACCTGAGCTCTAGTGCTGAGGTTGAAACTGCTATCTGGTTCTCAGAGACTCTGCTCCTACCCACCGTGGCCTCACACTGAGCTAAGGTGTGAGTTCTGCATAAGCACCCATGGCCAGGTGAGGACTAACCCAGCTCCTGTAGCTTAGCCTATAATTAGTTTCTTTCTATTAAGTCAAAGACCAAAATCAGTCATGGCGTTGTAATTCTTCTATTGTTCCTGACAAATTTTTGCACAAGTGGTATGAATACAAAGGTCTGTGGTATGGAATAAATGTGCCTGAAACCCAGGGGCTTGTCTTACAAAATATCAGCCTGCAAAATCCAGACTTAGAATTTTAAGCATGGGAAAATTGACAGGTAACTTAGAATGCCAAGCAACCCAATGAGTCTATCATTTGTGGAGCAATAGAGGGTGAAGAATGGAAAAGCAGTCCTTTACAAATGGGATTATCTGCTCTTGGGGTCCACCCACACAAGACTGCACTGAGAGTAAACAACCTCTATACTCAACACTGGAAATCTGCCCAATGAAAGTCAAGACATGCTCTAAGTGCCAACTACACATCACATTGCAATTGTATCACAAAAACAAAATTTCATCTGGAAGGCCAGCAAGATGGCTCAGAGGGCAAAGGCACTTCCTGCTTGGAGATTCAAACTTCATCACCTGAGTTTGATTCCCTAGATCCCACTTGAAGGTGGAAAAATTGAACCAACTCCACAAAATTGTCCTCTGCCCTCCACACATACGCATAATGCACATATACACACATTTAATAATAATAAATAATTTCAATATAAAAGTTACATTGATTACACACTGAAATAGTAATATTTGGATCTTTTCTGTAAATAGAATGCAGTAGTAAAACTTGTACCTCACTGGTACAAATCGTCATAATTATGCTCTAATTGTATTTTAAGAGAAAAGTTTTATTTTAACAGGAAGGGTGATATGTAGGAGGAGCTAAGGCAGGAGGAGTACAGAGAGGAAGAGAAGGAGTAAGGAGAGGAGGAGAAGAAGGACAAGAGAAGCTAGGTGATGAGAGAGAGAAAGAGAGAGAAAGAGGGGAGGGGACATGGAGGCAGATGTTCACGTGTCTCCACCAGTCAAAGATAGTTGATATATCTAGGTTGAGTATTGGGTTACACTTCTGACTGAGCATTACCAAACTTATAAAGCCTTTGATTAACATTTTAAAAAATTGTATAAAAGCAAAAAGGGAAAGGGGGCACGGGATAGGGGTTTTCTAGGGAGGGGAAATGGAGAAAGGGGATGGCATCTGAAATGTAAATAAAATATCCAATAAAAAAATAAATAAAATTAAAAAAAATAAAAATAAAAAGAATGCAGTAGTCAATGCCTTTCTTGACATTTGTATTGTTATAGCAGAATTTCTGAGGCTGGGTATGTATAAAGAAGAGGCTTTGGGCTTAATGGTTTAGAGACCCCATCTTGTTGGCCTCAAATGAGGGCCATCAGGCTGCATCACAAATAAATGCATGAGAATTCATGGTGTCATGTGATAAGAGAAAGAGAAAGAAAGAGAAAAGAGAGAGAGAGAGCGAGAGCGAGAGAGAGAGAGAGAGAGAAAGAGAGAAAGAGAGAATAGCACATGAAAAGAGAGAAAGGAGAAAGCATGAATGCAAAACAAGAGAACCAAGCTCATTTTAGAACCATCTGCTCTCATGATACCTAATCCAGTCAGGAGAAACAAGAGTTAGTCCCCTCTAAAGATAGTGACTTTGGTAACCTAACCCCACTAAACCATACCTCTTACAGGTTCCATTATATTCAGAACCAAGTCTCCAGTACATGAACCTTTGGGAGACAAATCAGGTCCAAACCACAGAATCCAAATAGTTGCCAACTTTTTTGGCTTTTTTACTTTTGTTTAAGGACTACAGGTTTGGAAATTGCTTGCATGCACACTGTGACAACCATAGCCTCAAAAGAATAAAATAAAATAGCTAAAAATAGACTTAACCAAGGATGTGAAGGACTTCTACAATGAAAACCAAGAAAGAAATAGAAGAATACACTGTGATATAGAAAGCTGCCCAAGCATATGGCTGAGCATAATATTATGACATGGCTATGTTTCTAAGAATAATCTACAGACACATTGCAATCACCATCAAGATTCCAATGGCAGTCTTCACAGAACTAGAAAAGACAATACACATTCACAAGGAACCACAAAAGACTCCAAAGAGTCAAAGTTGTCCAAAGCAGAAGGAACAATGCTGAACTACCACAACACCTGCCTTCAAACTATTTTGCACAGTCAGAGGCACAAACCCAACAGGGCAATAGAGCAAAACAGAGATGCAAACCTAAAAAAGAAGAGCCAGAAATAACCCCAGACATCTACAGCCATATGCTTTCTAACAAAGATGTTAAAAACATGTTAGAGAAAAGACTCCCTCTCTAACAGGGCTGCTTGGGGAAATGGATATCAATAAGTAGATGGGTCAGATCTGTGTCTCTGGCCACTCTATTGTTGTGATAAAAACACTCTGGTCAAAAGCCACTTTCAGGAGGGAAGACTTTATTTGGCTTATACTTTGAGATCACTGTTCATGATAGAGGTGTCAGAATAAGAACTCAAACAAGAACAAGAACTTAAAGCAGAAACCATAAAGCACTGCTGCTTGCTGTTTGTTCACAGGTTCATGCTTAGGGAGCCTTCTTAGTGAGGGGCTATTTGCCTGGGGAATGATGCCACTCACAGACTCATTTTGATATAATAAACCTCTCAATTGAAACTCCATTATCACATGACCATTCATGTGTCAAGTTGACAGTTAAAGCTAACTGGGATACTCATCTGTACAAAAATCAGTGCCAAACTGATCAAAGACTTCGTATTGAATCTGAAGCTTTGAAAATACTAAGCAAAGACACTTCAAGATATAGGCACAGGCAATGGATTTCTGAAAAAAAATTCCAGTAGCTCAGAAAACGATTCTTTTTTTATTTTTTTTCCTTTTTTTTTATTAGTAACTTTATTTTAAATGTTAATCAAATGTGAGGAGCTGACAGAAGGCAGCTATCATCCTTGCAGCCATCTTGAGCCATATACCCTGACAAGAGACTTGTTTACAACAGCCTGCAACAGCTGAGCACACTCTGATAGCATCTTGTTTTAAATACCCAGGATTTTCCCTTGGGTGTGTGAGACTTAAAGGTGTGATTTAGAGCCAAGACTTAAAGGTGTGACTTAAAGGTGTAATTTAGAGATAAGACTTAAAGGTGTGACTTAAGGATGTGACTTAGAAGTGACACTTATAAAAGGCGAGAGGGAGACAGAAGAATTATTAGACACTTGTACTCAAGACAGGCACTTGGAAGAGAACTTGAAACTGGAAAAGTGACTATCAACTTGGAACAGAAATTAGGACTTGAGACTTGGTGCTGAAGTCCTGGACCTGAGACTTGGTACTAGGAACTAGGGACTTGGAGAGAAGAGAGACTGAAGAATAAATGGGATTGAATCACACTCTGTCTGGTCTCCATTCTTCACATTCATCCTCACTCTCTCTCTCTCTTGCTGAACCCCGACCCAAAGACTGGAGCAGCCTGGGGCAGTGCAGGCTCTAACAATTTAGCCCCCAAGACTTTTGGCAGTGCAGGTTCCAATATTAATAGAGCGGTCCACAACATTTTGGCCCCCAAGTGTGAGGCAGAGTGGTTCTCAACATTTTTGGCGCCCAACACTTTGGCGCACAACAATCTAAGGCTTTATAAGTTTGATAATGCTCAATAGCAAAATGTCCATACAAACAGAAGTGTAATCGAATACCCAAACTAGATATACCAACTATCTTTGACTGGTGGAGACACATGCACATCTGCCTCCATATTCCTCTCTTTCTCTCTCTCTCTCTCTCTCTCTCTCTCTCTCTCTCTCTCTCATCTCCTAGCTCCTCCTTTTTTTCTCCTTTTCTCCTTACTCCTCCCATCTTAGCTCCTCCTGCATATCACCCTTCTTGTTAAAATAAAACTTTTCTCTCAAAATACAATTAGAGCATAACTATACCAATTGGTATCAGTAAGGTATAAGATAGACCTGATACCCAGTCCATCATTCTGTTGGCTAACCAGAACCTCTGTCATCTCTCCTAACTAAAAGACTTAGTTCTGAACCTGGCTTTTTCTTAGCTTTAGAATGAATGTCAGCTGAAAACCATTCTCCCAAACGTTTTCTCTCAAAGTAAATAGCTAGGATTGCCTATGAGACTATAAGTCTTCAACCCTGTCAGAAATCCAGAATGACTAAATTAACTGAAATTATGGGAAGCACAAAGCATAGCTTCTAAAACTTAGCCAATTTATAGAGACAGTTGAACACCTGGACAGCCCCTATACTGCCAAACTTTGGAGCATCAAATCTTCAGCCTTCTGGCCCAGAGTCATCTGACAGACCTTAGTGATGCAGAATTATTAAGGGCTGATTACTCTGTCTTGGCAGATATAATCAGTTGACTATTCTGCAAGTGTGTCCTTTTCTGGACAGTAAGTTGTCTGTAGATGAAAAGAGGCAATTCTTGCCTAGTGTCTGTCTCACCACAACTCGAGTAACTCCAAAGATGCTCAATTTCTTCTTAGAATCCTAGACAGAAAGCTGTCAGGAGCAGACAGGTCTCTAATCAAAGTAAACATTAATACAGAAATGTTTGTAATGTCAATTCTGTGGACTTCTGACGTTTTGAAAACCAACTATTCATGTAAGGCAATCTGGACTGTTGTCTGTTAACTCCTCTCAGCTATTTCTAAATAAAATATAGAAAATACCCTAACAATAAACTCAGAGACATGAATTTGCTATAAGCCCTTAACTCACAGGCTAACCATCTCAAAACAGTTAAAAAAGTTAAAGAAGGACGAGGTCTAAGCCTTGTATTCCTAAATGTGTTATATAGGCACAATGCCTATGAGAGTAACAATATTAATTTCAACTTTTATATTAATAAGAAGTTCATACCAATGAAAACCTTAAATTTGAAATCAAAGTAAATTTTATACCATTTAAAAAATAACTTCATCTTAATAACAATTATACATATTTCTACCAATAGTTATTGCTATGCAATAAATCCTAGTTATTCCTCCCTGTTCCAACAAAACCACTACTCTTCCCTAAAAAGACAGCCCAATATTAACCACCTCAGTTCCCAAGCCCAGGGAATAGGGGCGCCAACTCTTCATTAACTTCTTCAAGCTGATTATGGGTGTTGAGATATTAGAAGAGGGGCAGGGGAAAGAGTAAATTGATAAGCTTCTGACGCTGTGTCTTTACTGCATCCAACTGGAATTTCAGAACATCAGAGGTTCGAGCAGGTCTGCTCAGCTTGCTTGATGAGTAGATATACCAAGGCTATGTATTCTGCAATATACAATTCTCAAAACAAATTTTAGTATCAAGATAAATTTTTGTTTGAATTCTGGAATCTAGTTTTCTGGCAGTCTGCCTCTGTCATGTCTAATCCATATAACTCTGGGAGTTTCTATGAGGATGTTCTCCCATCATCCTTCCATTCCCGCTTCCCTGCTCTTAAATTCCCCAACACTGGGGAATCCAAACTTTTAGGCAGCAAGGCCCTCCACTTCCACTGATACCTGACAAGGTCACCCTCACCTACCTATTCAGGTAGAGTCATGAGTCCTTCCCTTTGTGTTCTTGAGATGGAAGTTTTAGAATGGCTACTCCAGCTTGTTTCTTAGGACCATTTGCTTGAAAAATTGTTTTCCAGCCTTTTACTCTAAGGTAGTGTCTGTCTTTGTCACTGAGGTGGGTTTCCTGTATGCAGCAAAATGTTGGGTCCTGTTTATGTATCCAGTTCCTTAGCCTATGTCTTTTAATTGGTGAATTGAGTCTATTGATGTTAAGAGATATCAAGGAGAGAAGATTGTTGCTTCCTGTTATTTTTGTTATTAGAGGTGGAATTATCTTTGTGTGGCTATCTTTGTTTGGATTTGTTGGAAGAAGATTACTTTCTTGCTCTTTCTAGGGTATAATTTCCCTCCTTGTATTGGAACTTTCCCACTATTATCCTTTGTTTGCCTTATTTGGTTTTGTCATGGAATATTTTGGTTTCTCCATCTATAGTAATTGCTGGGTATAGTAGCCTGGGCTGGCATTTGTGTTCTCTTAGGGTCTGTATGACATCTGTCCAGGATCTTCTTGCTTTTATAGTATCTGATGAGAAGTCTGGTGTAATTCTGACAGGTCTGCCTTTATGTGTTACTTGGCCTTTTTACCTTACTGCATTTAATATTCTTTTTTTGTTTTGTGCATTTGGTGTTTTGATTATTATGTGACAGAAGGTATTTCTTTTCTGGTCTTATTTGGCGTTCTGTAGGCTTCTTGTATGTTTATGGGCATCTCGTTCTTTAGGTTAGGGAAGTTTTCTTCTATAATTTTTTGAAGACATTTATTGGCCCTTTAAGTTAGGAATATTCACACTCATCTATACCTATTAACCTTAGGTTTGATCTTCTCATTGTGTCCTGGATTTCCTGGATGTTTGTATTAAGAACTTTTTGCATTTTGTATTTTCTTTGACAGATGTGTCAATATTTTCTATGGTATCTTTTGCACCTGAGATTCTCTCTTCTATCTCTTGTATTCTGTTGGTGATGCTTGCATCTATGACTCCTGATTTCTTTCCCAGGTTTTCTATCTCCAGGTTTGTCTCCCTTTGAGATTTCTTTATTATTTTTACTTCCATTTTTATGTCCTGGATGGTTTTGTTCAATTCCTTCACCTGTTTGGTTGTGTTCTCTTGTAATTCTTTAAGGGATTTTTGTGTTTCCTCTTTAAGGGCTTCTACCTGTTTACCTGTGTTCTTCTCAAATTCTTTGAGATTGTTATTTATGTCCTTCTTAAAGTCCTCTATCATCGTCATGAGAAGTGATTTTAGGTCTGAATCTTGCTTTCCTAGTGATATGGGGAATTCAGGACTTTCTAGTGTGGGAGATCTAGGTTCTAATGATGCCAAGTACCCTGGGTTGCTGATGCTTATGTTCTTGGGCTTGCCTTTTTACCATCTGGATCTCCTTAGCACTACCTGCACTCACTGTCTCTGACTGGAGCCTATCTTTCCTATTATCTTGGTTGTTTCAGAACTGTGTGGGGTGGATGTTACTACTGGAGTTAGAGCTGGGGCCCAAGATCTGCTCAGTGCTTAGGCACAGACAGAAAGGAACCAGTGCTCTGGGCCAGGAGTTAATTCCTGGGTCCCAGTGGATCCCAGTTACTTCCTGTTTGGGGCAGGTGTTGCTGTCTTCTTATCTAAGATACTGCCCAGGTTAGAGCTCCTGGGAGGCCCACTTCCTCTGGGTTTTGTGAAACTGGGTGCAGAGCTGCCGCCCGGGATCTGCTCAGTCCCTGGGCCCAGACTGAAAGGTAGAAATAATTCTAATAACTGACAAATTGGATTACATGAAATTAAAAAGACTGCATATAGTAAAAACAACCAAGAGTGAAAAACTAGCTTATACAACAGAGGAAAGTCTGCTTACAGATATTTAACTAACAGGGAACTAGTATCCAAAGTATATAATGAACTCAAAAAATTATATACCAACAATATAAATTCTCCACCTAGTAAGTAGATATATTAGATGAACAGACAACTCTCAAAAGAAGAAACAGCCAGTGAACACATGAAAAGATGAGCAATGGTCTGAACCCAAAAGGAGAAGCAAATCAAAACTTTCCCTCTCCAACATCAAACCTACCTCACATGAACCAGAATGACTACTGTCAAGAAAGCAAGAATAGGAAAAAAGGAAACTCTCCACGCTGATAGGTATGTAAAGTATCGAAGCCATTGTGAAAATCAGTATGGGCAATCTACTATATACCATTGCACATTACACAATCTTGTTAACCATGACTCTTATGGTTCCATCTACAGCAGCCAAGATACCTCACTAGTCAGCATAGATGTACATCAGTGAATGATAGATGAAGAAAATATGGCATGCTGCACAGAGGAGAGTATACTCAGTTCTGTGAAAGAATGAAATTGTGCCATTCATGAGGAAATGGATATCACTGGAGATCACTATGTTAAGCAAAATAAGCCAGACTCAGATGAATATAACATGCTTTCTTTCATCCATAAAATCTAGATTCCAAGTAGAAAGGCAACCAGCAGAAAGAGGAGCTGATGACTGGGGGAGGAGGGGCAAATATAATCAAAGTACATTGTATACATGTATGAAAATATACTGAAAGAAATTGGTTTTTATAAAAATATATATCAATTAAAGTACATTTTGGCTTGGAAAAGTGTAGTGTATTCTTTAAAATCTGTAGAAATAAATTCTAAAGATTCTTATAAAAATGCTAAGTGTGTGAGCTGCTTCTACTAGTTCAATTCAGCTTTTCCACTTCATGCACATGTCAAAGCATTCTGTCATACACTATAAAGATATACAATTTTGATGTTTTTAATTAAATAAATTCTGTAAGTCATTTACATACAATAGACCAGTGTACTGAGGATGACAAGGGAGAAGGTAAAAGCCCTGGTCTACACATGTTCCTGTGCCTGGATGAACCCAACTGCACCACCCACCTACACACTTAACACTGTGAGCTAGTATGCCCGCTTTGTTTAACCTCTAGGGAATGGGAGTTTGATCACTTGCAGAGCTTAGGCTGAGGCATACTGTCTCCCAGCACACACACACATACACACACACACACACACACACACACACACACACACACACACACACGCAAATTGGCTCCACCTGCTGGCAGGTACAAGTGCCTCCCTTTACCTGAAGTCCAGTGGGTGGGAGAGCACTTGCCCACAACCCTGACCACAGCTTGGGATGAAACACAAATGCTAAGGCCCCTTTCTTTCCTGGGCCACTGTACAGTGCCTCTCTCCCTGCTTTGTTCTGCAGTTGTATCACTGGTGATACCTAGCAAAGCTCACCTCTTACACTGCTTGGAGCAGCGCCTCAAACCACCTCTAGTTGGGAGTTGCCCAGTTCATGAAAAGCTACTGACTCAAATAAACTCTTCCCAGTCCAGCTGCGCTTCCAAGTATCTTTTACAGCGTGGAGGTCATTGTGGGAATCTATTTATTACCTGTTTGTTGTCCCTCTATCCTCAAGGCTGACTCCATAAAAACAGGGACCTTATCTTTTTCCACTGTGACTGTCTCTTCCTGCTTACTTTCCTGTCTAGCATGCCGCCGTTGATGCTTTAATAATCTTTGTTGAGGGGCTGGGGAGATTGCTCAACGGTTAAAAGTTCAATACCCAACAACCACATGGTAGTTCACAACCATCTGTAATGGGATCTGATATCCTCTTCTGGTGTCTGAAGACAGCTACAGTGTACTCATATAAAATAAATGAATAAACCTTTTAAAAATATCTTTGATGAGTACATAAATGAGCAAATGGTTCAGATCTATCTTTCCATCAAGTTCTTCATAAGCACCTCTCCAAACCTCTCACATCAGTGAAAGCAGAAACACTGTACCTCATGGACTCACACAGCCCTGCTTCAAGGCTCCTTCCTGCTCTTGCCAGCATGTGGCTTGCTCATTTTTTCAACACCCACTCCAGATCCTGTCTCAGAAGGTCATGAAGGCAGTGGAGAAAGAGAGGGAGAGTGGGTCCTTAGAACCCAGCATGGAAGGCCAGCTCTTCCCCTGCCTAACTGCAGGGCCCTGTGCAAATCACAGAAAATCCCAGAAGATGGTAGTGGAGAGAAAGCTCAATTAGTAAAGTGCTTGCCTTATAAGTATGAAAAATTGAGTACAATCTGCAGAACCACGTAAAAAGCCAAGCATGGATGTGCACTTGTATCCCCAGTAGTGGGGAGGCAGAGGCAGGTGGATCCCTGGGCTCACTGGCCAGCCAGCCTAGCCAACGCAGCAAGCTATATGCCCCCATGAAAGATGCTGTGGTCAACAGAGCTTGAGGAATAGCACCCAGAGTTTACTTCTGGCTTCCAAAAGCAGACACACATGCACACAATGGGGAAAAAAACAGAAGCATGATTGCTTCACTACAAAATGGAGCTAACTGCCCTGCACAGAGCTGGCTTATTTGCCTGTGTGTGTTTAGTTAGATAAGAAAGACTGAGACAGCTGGGAGGGACTTACAAATGATGGTACTTCCTTTCTTTCCCTCTCCTATTCAAAGATTTCCTTGACCCAAAAGGTCACAGAAATACTTAATCTTCTATCAATTAGAAAAAAAAAGAGATTTACCAAAGAATGAAAGCATTTATTGGCTCTAAGACTGAGTTCTGTGGCTGCAACCTTCTCATTGATAGTGGAAAAGAGATAGGTAGGTGGTCATGATTGTTATACCTGCTGGCTTAGTTTTTTCTTTGAATTCCTTTGATTTTGTCTTTCTAAGGGCATGTGGTAGGCACTCAGGAGATAGGTGATATACCTACACATGTGAACGATAAAAAATCCCCAGTCCAGAAGTCAGGACTGTTCTTCGAGAGATAGCTTGGAAGAAGACCCAGCATCTGGGTCCACACCACAGAAGGGTGTTTTATTGAGGCTAAGGAGAAAGTTCAGTTGAAAAAAGTGTTGCCTTATGAGCATGAAGACCTGAGTGCAGATCCCCAGCACCCATGTAAAACATTGGAGGTGTCTGTCTGCACTCCTCACATTTTAGAGACAGAGACAGGAGGATGCCTGAGACTTGCTGGTTTGCCAGTCTGGCCAAATCAATGAGCTCCAGGTTCAGTGAGACACCCTGTCTGAAAAACACCAGATATGGACTTGTGATCTCACACACACACACACACACACACACCTGCACACATATCAGTGCAGACAAAAGAAGGGTCTTTTCTTTCTTTTCTGGTTTTGTTTCTTTGTTGTTGTTGTTTTGAGGCAGAGTCTCTCTATGCAGTGCTGCTGTTCTGAAACTCACTTTGTACACCAGGCAGACCTCAAACACACAGAGATCCACCTGCCTCGGCTAAGTGCAAGAGTGCTGAGATTAAAGGCATTCACCACCACACTGAGAATAAAAAGGGTGTTTGGTTAACTTGCCCACAGGCCATGCTCACTCTATAGAAAGACAAAATCAAAGGAATTCAAAGAACTAAGCCAGTGCATATAACAATCGTGATCACCTACCTATCTCTTTTCCACAATCGATGAGAAGATGAGAAGGTTGCAGCCGCTGGACTCAGGACGACAACCTTGTGTTAGGGACATGGTTTTAGAACCAGGTTTAGCTCAGTGCTTTCTGCTGGTTAGCTGTGCAACTTCACTTCTTTTACTCCACCTCTCTAGGCATATCTCCTCACCTGTAAAAATGGTGCTGTTGACACCTAAGTATTAGGGCTACCCAGAAGCTCCATCTTCACCCGTCACTACCTCTGGCAAGATGCCCTCCTGAAGAGAAACATTTTTGGTTAACCATTGCTGGGAACAGCTTTTGTAGGACTCTGTCCTTAACCACGTTGTATTTGTACTGAGGAGACACCATTCAACTTTTGACTGACTATAAATTCAAAGACTGTTAAAATAAAACTTTATTCTCTTTCTGGGCATTTCCTTATCACTGTATACTGGGTACCGCACTGCTATCCGTGGAAACAGTCTTTCCCATTCTTGCTTTTGTTGTATGTGTTTTTGTGTGTGCACACATTCATGTCTCCATGTGTGGAGCACACCTCTATGTGGGTATGCAGAGATGTGTATGCGCATTTATATATGGAAACCCAAGGGGATTATCTTTCAATGACTCTGCCACCTTATTAACTAAGGGAAATCTCATAATCACACCAGAAGCCCACTGATAAGCTTAGTCTCGCTGAGCAGCTTGCTCTGAGCATGCTCTGTCTCTCTGCCTTTTCAGGCTGGTATTACAAGTAGGCAGACACACCCACCCACCATTTGTATGAGTTCTGGGGATCTAGATTCTAATCCTTACACTTGGGCAGCAAGTGTTTTAACCACAGAGACACCTCCTCAGTCCACTTAGCTCTTTAAAAATAGAAGATATATAAATATGTCTCGCAAAAAGTTTCACTTCCACAGGAAATCAGTATTCTGAACCTGCTCTTCCTGGTCTTTATTCCGAGTTCCTGTCAGCATTCCATCAGAACTTGTGGCCGTTGTAAGGAAGCTGTCACTCTTTAAATGCAAACATCACCCAAACTCTAAACCTACACAGTGCTTTATACATTTGGCTTCTTTCTGCTTTTTAAAAGTCTTAAATACAAAAAACAAAGTGGATATGATGTTATACAAAGTCAAAAAAAATGGAAAATGCACTTTCTTGTAGCTTTGCTGAAATGTTTAAATAACTAACTTGCTAGATCCAGTTTAAACTGAATACCACAAAATGTCTTATTAGTACAAGTTCATGGATCGTTCTGAGCACACATATTGACATGCATGTACATGTACATGCTTCAAAGGCGTGGGGTTTTTTTGTTTTTTTTTTTTTTACTTTTTATTGATTCTTTGTAAATTTCAATCATGCACCCCGATCCCATTCATCTCACTGTACCTTCATATCCACCCTCCGCCCTTGCAGTCTCTCCCCCAAAAAGAAAACATAGAATAAAGTCATCATCTCATCATGGAAGCTGCAGTGTGTCACAGTGTGTCCCACAGTCTATCCCTCTGTCCACACAGCTTTACTTGCAAATGTTCATCACAATGAGTCTTTGGTCTGGTTCAAGATCCCTGGCTTCTGCTCCATCATCAATACTGGCTCCTTACCAGGTCTCCTCTTGGGTATCCTGTTGTTGCCCTGAATCACGGAGCTCCTGTAGCTTTGAATCTGCAAGACCAGCTCCTTCATGTGTTCCACCAGTTCATAGATGAGGTATATGGTGGACCAACTCAAAGCCCGGGATGAGTTGGTCAGCCCATCAGCTCTCCCTCACCCACACTACAAGGGCCAGCTTGCCAGCCCTGTGCAGCTGGCTCACTCAATTGCCATAGCTCATCCTCGTGCCACAGCATGTTTTAATTGTGAAATAGAAGAAAAGAATTTCCAAATTCGTGTAACAAACTCCCCCACCACAAATATTCTGTTCAATTTGTGTATTGTAGGATGTCTATTTTACAATTTTGCATTACATACAGACTTCCTTAAGACTTTTTTTTACAGTATATGTGAGTGCTCGCATATAAGTACGAGCACTGGGTGAAGTACTGGCAAAGGCCAGAAGAGGGCGTCTGATGCCTTGGAGCTGAAGTTACAAATAAGGTTCACCACCAAGTGTGCGCTAGGAACCAAACGCAAATCCTCTGCAACAGCAGCCTGTGCTCTTAATGCTGAGCCTTCTCCATCACCCCTGGGTTTGTTTGTTGATTGTTTGTTGTTTGTTTTGTTTTGTTTTGTTTGTTTCTGGAGGGTTTTTTTTTAAAGTGATGTAAAATCATAATCACAAAGACATGGTATCATTTCCTTGAAACCAGAAACGTTAAATTTGGTGGCAGCTTTTAGGTTTTACTAATGGCAATTTCTCTCTGTGCTCTGTACCAGACGATAACCTGTATAAGCAACCTGTGGATGTTTCCAACACTTACTTTCAGTTCAGAATAAAGCGATGGAAATACACATAGCACTCTCTTCCTGTGATTTAATTAGCTCAAGATGCACAAATTTAACTGTTGTGTAAGCAAATTGTCCATTTGTCCAACTTGCTGTTTGTTAACAAGCCTCTCCTAGATTTCTTTACTTAACCCAAGTGGAACATTAACCTAAAACCAAGATGAGGAGACAGAAACAAAATGCCAATTAATTTCAAACTCAGAAAGTAAATATATATAAAAACACCAGACTTGTTACTGTCTGCGTGAATTTTATTCGGGCTTTGAGTAAGGCACCAGGATCCGGTCAGAGGAACAGTCATGTGACTCGGCTGCCTGCAGAGCAGGAGTAGACATCCCATAAACCACTTACACTTCTGACTCACTAACACTCTCTCCACTTTGTTCTCACCCCTCCTTGCAGCCCTCGATCAATCAGAAGATGGTGGCTTCACTGTTGGGAAAAAATCCCTGCTTCATCCAGCTGGCATGAGCCCCCATAGATCACTACAGAACATAATCTCTCCCAGCTAAACCAGAGATGTTGGCACTTCCAGGAGATCTACTCCTGAACTGAACCTCTTCACCTGTTTTTCCATCTCAGAGAGTCCTTCCTCTTCTAACTCCTCCTCCTCCTCCTCCTCCTCCTCCTCCTCCTCCTCTTCCTCCTCCTCCGTGCCCACCCCCACCTCCTGTTGTGAAGAGGTCTGTATTTTAACAGGGTCACATTCACAGTCAGTTAGGGCATCAGTCATTCTGTGTTGTGTTAAGGACAGTCCTTAAGTTCCTCCTGTCACTCCATCCCCTGTATCTTTTTGCTCTGAGCCTTGTCTCTCCACATGCCCCACACAGGTTTAAAAATGCCTTCCCTGCTCTAGCACTGGCAAACGAAGAAACACACATCTGTGAGGGACTACTCCTGGCTGAGCCTCACCCACCACACCCTGGCTCAGCCTCTAAGGCTCTGCAAAATCCGCAAATTCTCCTATCTGTTTAAAAACATTTTACTGGGCCTTGGCCGTTCCTCCCCCACCTACTGCTCTTCTCTTTCACCTGGTCATTTCTTCAGCACAATGCCTCTGCAAGGCATCCTATATCTATCTTCCAATCCTGGCTGTTTTCCTCAGCCCTCCACCCAATACCTGCATCCTGTCCCATCTCCTGGGGTGGGGACCTGTTTCCCTTATCAGCCCATCCTCCTCCTTGGTTACTCATTTCTTTGAGCAGAATTCCTGGCAAGATAGCAGTGACTGTCAGCTCCAAGCCCAGAGTTTACTAGACAGGGAGTCTTTGGGGCTGTCTGAGAGACAGGTAAAGAGTGATCAAGCAAGAAAAAAGTAGAAAGGACCCCAAATGAAGGAGAAACAAATGGCTGAAGAATTTAGTGTATGACTGGAAGTCAAGGATATGAGAACAAAATAAAGCAAACACCAGCCCAGAGAGCACTCGAGAAGTCAGACCACAGGCTTGAGGCGAACGCAAGCACAGACCTGGCAGGGACCCAACATCGATCGCCCTAAACCTCTCCCTGAAGATCTGCAGATGTATAGGAGCCCTGAAAGTCTCACTCTTGAGACTGGAAACTGAATTGAGGAAGTCCAGAAGGGTCTCTGAGAAGACCCTTCCAGCCACAAAGAAGCTCGGGGCTCACTAGGCCACCTAAGGCCCATAGGTGGCACCCTAGCCTCCCAGGGACTGCCTGAGACCAGCAGGAAAAGGATACAAGTCAGAGAGAGGACAAAGGTGGACGCTGCCTCCAAATCTCTAGGTAGTGACCTCATCCCATCAACTCTGCCTGTTTTCTCTTTGTTTTCTGGTACCATTGAACAGTGAGCTCCAGGATCCGTGCCTAGGCTGGGGACTGTGAAAGCCTCCACCTCCAAGAAGACCCTGTCTGGAAAATTGAGCCTCCATTTGGTGACAGCTATACACCTGTAGATACAGGACAAAAACCTACCAGCGCTTCTGCTGGAAGCCACCTCCTAGTCTTGGAGGTGTTAGAGGTCCATGGAAGTCCCTGTGTCCAAGGAATTGTGCCTGAACCACCCAGCATCAGGATCCTCAACCACCACCTCTTTGTTTCTTCTGGGTCCCCAGAAGCTCCGGGAAGAAAATATACCACCCTCTGCTGACATTGCCCTGGGCACACACAGAGTGTTCCTCCTAGCAGCAGGGTCAGGCTATGGCCGGCCCTACGATCAACAGGGACATGGAGAAGAGTCCAGAATACTGTGAGGTCCCAGAGAAGCTGAGTTTATCCTTCTCCATTGAGGCGATCCTGAAGAGACCCACAGAAAGAAGAAATTTGCTCAGACCACAATGCATTGGTGGAGAGGACTCCGGGCAGACAACTACCCCCGGTTCCAAGCTGGAGAGGTCCCTACAGGATCAGCCCCAAGGTAAGTGATTTCTGGTCATTTTCTTTTCTTCTGTTGTCTCGGGGGAGGGGTGGGGGACTCAAGTGATCTCTGTCAATAAAATAAAGGGCTGTGACATCCAAAGGGATAGTAGGTTCTAAACCAATTGCTTTTTAAGCCTTTCAGTCTGCAGTATTCAGAGTGCAGAAGCACATAGTCTCAGGCCATTGTGACATGCAGGGCCCCAGAGCTTATTCTGTGACCAGGCCATGACTGGGAATTGTCAGTCACATTCATCCTGCATTAATGAGGTGGTGGGCACTTTCCTTTCATTTGGGCAGAGATTATGATAACTGAGCTGATAAGGAAAGAGATGGACAATGCTACCAAGTTATAAAGCTGGAAGTCACAATCTGAACTCAGGGCCTGGAACCCCAAACCCTTGCTTCTAGCACATTCTCTCCTTGAGCTGAGCTCAGCCTGCATGGCTTCTAGTAGCTGAAGCTTTGTCAGGGTCTATCCTCACAGAGTGCCTGAACCTAAGTCTGTAGCCACCCGAGGGCATGCCCCTAAATAGGTGAGTAGGAAGTTGTCAGGCTCTCCTTCAAGCCAGCATCCACGCAGAGTGGTGGATACCCTAGCTGTGGCAACTGAGGAGCAGGTCTGTGTCCTGCCTTCACCTGTTGTCTGACTTTTGGAAAGTCCCTGTCCTCGATGTTCTCAGCTTCACTCTATGAAACAGCTCAAGAAATGGGGGGGGGGGGGGTTTGAGGGGTGATGTTTATGCTTATGAAATCTCAAAGATCATTTGGTCAGGAGTCTGTAAGCCTGTAGTATCTCACACCAGACCTAGGTCTTTCCCCTTTCCACACTTTCATCTAAGAAAATGCTGGGCAGGAAGCTCAGGGGAGTCCTTGACAGCATTGCCTCCCCACACAGAGCCCGGCTGCCAGCAAGTCTCCCACTGAGGTTCTTTACAAGGGCTGTGCTCAGCTACAGGCAAAAAGAAGATCCAGGAGGGAAGTTAGCAGCAGCAGCAGCAGCAGCAGGGGACCTAGCTGGTTCCCTGATAGAAAAGGGCCTTGGACTCAGCTTTCAGAAGTTCACTGGTATCTTCCAATCAATTGAGGATTCACAGAAGCCAGTTCACTACGGTCTTTAACCTAGGTCTCTCCTGCTGCAGCTGTATAAATGAATACCAACCTCCCCATCACAATGAGAGAGTGGGCTGCTGCTGATCCTGATAGATAAGAAGATACTGTTCTTTCCACGCCTCTACTGAGAGTTTTAACAAGTTCCATGTGTATGCTCCTGGTAAAGCCAGAACAGACACCAGAAAGTGCTGGCCAAAACAACAACCACAGCATTGGTGGGTGCCCCGTGACCCCCACTGCACTTTGCTGCCCTGTTCTAGCTTATGGTCATATTCATGAGCCTCACTTCAGAGAAGGAAAACCCAAAAGAGAAGAGAAAATACGTTTAAAAACTGCATGAGCTCTCAGCACTAGCATTTATTCCCAGAGGCCTTAAAGCCATGTATGGAGAATATTTCTAGCCACAGTTTAAATCCATATGACCCTTCCTATAGAATTCAGTTTTCCCAACTCTTGGGGTCAGGTTCTTTGGCAGTTACTGACTTTAAGGGATCTCAGATACAAAGCTACTTTGTCAATAGTTCTGTGGTTACTACCATCCTAGCCCCCTGTGGTGTCAAAAGGTGCCAGTTAACCAGTATTGGTCAGGACAGAAGGATTTCTTTTCAAGTGTGTGTATTTGAGTAAATCAAAAAGTAAAGATGAGGAAAGCCTAGGCAAACACTAGTGCAGACAGGATGCCAATATGGCAGCCAGTACAAAGGTAAGCTGCGGAAGTTTGTGGAACATGCTAGATACGTAGGGGAGGGACTCAAGAAGACTGACCTCTAAACCCAGACAGGACACCAATGCACAGGGGAACTAAAGCAAATCACCCATCTGGGCCTCGGTTTCCTCAAAGAAAATGTGAAAGAGCAGAGATAGGTCTCCATAAAGTTGTTCCAGCTATGACATGCCTTGACTGACTCAACAATAAATTAGGAAACCCTAATTATCTTGTTGGGAAACCCTAGAGGAATCCATGATGGTCATTTTTCGTAGTAGAAACTGCCTCTCTAAAGAACACTTAACCACAATGCCATGTGGGAAGGAAACAAGGGAATGAGGAGGCCAACCAACCCTGTCAATCGCCCCTGCCCCTCCCTACCATTTTTGAGGAGCTCCAAATGCAACTCAGGATGTGTTGCTGCTGGCCAAGGCCCTTAAGCTCCTTGTGTTCTGTCCCTCCTCTGGGACAGAACCTTCCAAGTAGGGAAGCACCTAAGAACAACAGCAAAGGCACACGTTCCTCACTGTCTCGCTTTACATGTGTAGACCTCACATGCCACTTTACATGGTGGATATGTCTTCAGGTGATGGTTTGAATCTGAAATCTCCCCCAACAGGCTCGTGTTTTGAATGCTTGCTCCCAAGCTGATGACACTATTTTGAGAAACTATAGGACCTTTAAGAAATGAGGCCTGACCAGAAGTATGTCACTAGGTTCCTGGCTCCAAGCTCCTCCCTCACTCTGTGCCTGGTCTATAAAGATGTGAAGAGCCACCCCCCAATGTGACATACCCTGGGCTGCTCCACCACATCTCCCTGTGACAGTGAACTACAAACCACAGGAACTATGAGACAGATGAATTTTTCAACTCTTAATTTTTCATGTCAGGTTTTTATAGCCACAGCCCCTACCACTCTACCACCATCATATAGAGAGCTTGGATTAACTGTGGCATTTAAGGTCCATGTTCAAGATGGTGACACTAGCAAAGGCAAGGCCACAAAGCTGTACTCTAAGAAGCCCTAATGGACCAAGAGGTGCAGGAAATTCTCTGAGGAAACTGGGGCTCAGAGAGGTGAGGGGGGTGTTCAAATCTAAAGTTCATAAAGAGTCAAAACCAGTTATTATTATTATTATTATTCAGGCTTCCAGGCCAAGCTAGAGACACTGCCCACTTTGAATTTCCTAATGAGAATAAGTAAGATTCATTTTCTATCTTCTCATTCTCATGGGGACCCTCATGATCAATGGTTTGGACCCTCTCAGATCTCAAATCTGGAGAAACATCTAAGCTTGTTTTCCTAAGTGAAGGGATGTTGGGACCAACCACACATTCATTCCTCACTGGGAAGAGCTACCCCTTAAATCCCAGGAGCTTCCAAAGTCAAGGGAGCACCAGTCAGGAAGAAGGCTCTCTCAATACTGGAGGCTCATAGCCTGAGCAGGAGGAGGTCATGGCCACAAATCTAACTGGTGAACCTCTGGAATTCTAACCCAAGTAGGGAAAGGAGAGCACAGAAGAGGCCCCTCAGTGGAGTAGGCCTGGGTGGATTGCCTAGCCTCTAAGGAGGCTAATTTGTTAGTCATTTATTGAACAAAAACAACCTAGTATGTTCCTTCTCCTCCTAGTGAGCTGTTTATTCAAATAAAGTCTTATATAGAGTTAAAAAGAGTTTGAACTTAGACATATCTTTGGGCACAATATCCCACCTATCATGAGTCTCTCACTTCAGGCTCCTTTATCTTACTCTCCTTCCTTTTTCTTTTCTCTTCCCTTCCTTTTCATCTCTCCTCCCATCTTTGTTCCTTTAATATTAGCCTTCTCATTCCCTTCTGCATTTCCTGGAATCAAAGACAGCTATTCTTCCCTGGACATCTGAAGATAGAGCCTTTGACCAGGGACCACAGTGTCCCTCGTTGCTTTATGATTATTGACCTTGGATGATTGACAAGTGGACCCAGGGATTCCCATGAGTGCAGACAGGGAAGGGGAGGCCAGGAAGATTCTATATGTGTGACTTTACTCCACTATGACAGAATGCCTGACATAAACCGCTTACAGGAAGATTTACTTGCGCACACACTTTGAGAGGATCCACCTCATGGCCACATGTCCCCAGGCTCTGGGGCATAACACCATGATACTGGGAGTGTCAAGTGAGGTGATTTTTTACCTCATGGTAGAAAGCAAAGAAGGAAGAGAAATCTGGAACTCTGTATAATTTTCAAAGGTATCAAATCCCAGTGGCATACTTCCTCCTCTTGCTAGGATCCGCCTCTAAAAGTTACCACAACTTTAGTAAACTGGAAAACTAGGGACCAACTGTTCAAAGCATGAACTAACATATTCAAAGCAGAACAAAAATGGAGTTGGATGTTAGTACTTCCTCGAAGGACACATGGTTCTGTCTCCTCCACTTGACTCCATGGATCCCACCTCTACATCACCGGTACCATAGTCACAAACTACTTGGAAAGGAAAAGGATTATTTTAGTTCACCATTTCCTGGGTTTCAGCTACAATCTATTGGCCACATTGGTCTGGCTAAGCCTATGATAGCATCCACATCACAGCAGGGGTGTGTGGTGGAGAAAACCATGTTCCTCATAGCCAGGAAGCAAAAGTAAGAGACAGGAAGAACAGGAGCCTCCTCCAGCCATTCAAGGGCACAGCTCCAGTGAACTGAATACCACTTCCCAAAGTTTTAGAACTTCACAACAAGCTTCTGGGGATCCAAGATTCTAGCAAGTGAAGCTTTGGGGACAGTCTGGAGGCAAACTGTACCAGAAGCCCCTCTTCCAGCCCCCACTCCAGAAGAAGGCCTATGGGGGGAAGTGATGGTTGATTTCCAATCTCTAGACTAAGAAAGGAAAAGAAGCCCCTGGGAGCTGCTGGCAGACCAACGAGGCCTAAGAGCTGGAAGCAAGCCAACCCTTAGTGGGTCTGCTAAGCCAACAAGGGTGGCATATTGTTATTTTGTATTCCAAGTGGAATGAGGAAGCATTTTGGAGTTTAATGCTGGAAAATGTACATGGCCAATATCAATGAGAATGTTTTTATTACAATTAACAAAAAATAAAATGTGTCAGTTGAGATGGGTGTGTGTAGCCTTGAAAAAAATTAAAAATTCTTCTACGCTGAGCCATGGGAAGCTCAAGATCCAAAGTCAGTTTGGTTGATGTTGGAAGCCCAACCATAACATCAATTACCACGTCGCTCTAGCTGCTTCTCTGCCTATTGGCTCTTTCTCATTGCAAACTAACACCCCTCACCCCCACCCCCAGTAACTTTCAGCAGCTTCTAGAATGGCATCCTCCTACACTGACTGCCCCAAAGTTCTCTAAAGTACCAAATCTAAAAGTCCCAAAGTAGAGACGTCCTGGCCAAGCTTTGATAAGATAGCCACCTCAAACTTGTCAGGCAAGGCCAGAGGCTCATGGAAGTGTATGTGTTTGGACAGAGTGCAGTCCTTTTCTTACTGATCTGTCTCCATCACACCCTTCCACACTGAAGTGATGACGTCTTAAGGGTTTTTTGTTGTTGTTGTTGTTTTGTTTTGTTTGTTTGTTTTTTGCTTTTTGGGTTTTTTTGTTTGTTTGTTTTGTATTCACAGGTCTCGTGTATTCTCTGTGTACAAAAGTTTCACATTTCTTTTCAACAGCACATTTCTATAGAGATTTTATCCAAACATTCCTGGAAAGGGGGACATTGTTAGTCATTTATTGAACAAAAACAGCTCCTCTCTCTGTTTGGAGAGCCATGTGCCTCTGGGTATCTCTAACCTGGTCACTATACAATCAGTCTGGATTTTAGTGAAAGAAACATTATTCCTCTGTTATTGGTAGGAAAGGTAACTAAAAATGGATTCCTTCATAGAAATAAATGCAAGTTCTAAGTCACTTTCTGGGACACAGGCCCTGGCTTCTCAGCTTGTATTGTTCCCTGCACCACTGAACCATTACAAGTAGAAGCTGGGGCAGGCACAAGGTTTGTGTGGTAGCAGCATTTGAAATAGATACACACACACACACACACACACACACACACACACAAACACACACAACTTCTCAGCAAGGAAAAGACGCATTGCTGTTTGTTGAACAGCACATGGAACTTCTCTGTCATTGGGTCCCTGAAACTTATGATGTTTCTTTCATCTCACCAGACCTTGAACGTCATGACAGTTGCTCACCATGGTATAGCAGAAAAGAGAGCTTGGCAAAAGATATCAGAGCTCCCAGAGGGGAATGATGAACTCTACATAAGGAGGGCATGAGAGAAGAGCTGGCACTGAGACGGTACTCAGTAGGGAGAGGAGAGCAGCCTGCTCAGCAGTCATGGAAACACAAGGAAGTATGCTTCTTGCAAGGATCAACAGAATTCAGTGTGATTGCCATCTAAATATCACCAAGGAAGGATAGGAGACAAAAGAGCAAAGCAGACTGAAAGCCAAGTGTCTTATTAGTTAGGGTTTTATTGCTATGAAGAGACACCATAACCAAGACAACTCTTATAAAGGAAAACATGTTATTGGGACTGGCTTACAGTTTCAGGGGTTTAGTCTATTATCACCATGGCAAGCAGCATGGCAGTGTCCAGAGAGACATGGTGCTGGAGGAGCTGAGAGCTCTACATCTTAATCTGCACGTAGCCAGGGGGAGACTGTGTGCCACACTCATAGGAGATCTCAAAGCCCACACACGCTGTGATACACTTCTCCCAACAAAGAACACACCTATTCCAACAAGGCCACACCTCTTAATAGCACCCCTCCTATGGTCAAGCATTCAAACACAAGAGTCTATAGGGGTCATTCCTACTCAAACCACCATACCAAACCAACCCCACATGACCTTTAAGTATGTACATCAGCATTTTTAAAAGCTATGTTTGAAGAGCTTAGGCCTCTACTGAGGTAGAAGAACAAATTTACTTTGGGTAAGGTACCCCACACATTTAAGTAGAGACCAACTGCCCTTAACAGAAAAGGAAGGAAAAATGGACATGAAAACCATGAAAGAATATGTGTGTCTATTTGTATATGTGTATGTGTGTATATGTGCATGTGTGTATGCGTGTTGTATGTGTTATTTGCAGGTGTGTATGTGTGTTAAATATGTGGTATGGTGGGTATGTGTGTTATATGTGTAGTGTTGTGTATGTGTATATGTTATGTACATGTGTATATGTGTGTTAAATATCTGGTGAGGTGTGTGTTATATGTGTGGTTTGGTATGCGTATGTATGTGTGTGGTTTATATGAATGTATGTGTATGGTGGGCAAATATGTGTATTGATATGTGTATGTATGTATTGTGTGTATTGTGTATGTAATGTGTGTTGGGTGTGTATGTGTGTGGTGAGGTGTATGTGGTATGGTATGCATGATGGGTGTGGTGTATATGATATGTGTGTTTGGTGAGTGTGTGTGTGTGTGTGTGTGTGTGAGGTATGTGTATATATGTGTATGTTTGCATGTGTGTATGAAGTGTGTGTCTGTGGTAGACATATGGTACATATATAGAGTACATACATGTGTGCATATTATGTGATATATATGTGTTCACGTGTATATGTATGTGTGTTGTATGATATACGTATGTATGTATGTGGTATGTATATGGTGTTTGTACTGTATCTGTGTGTGAATCTGTCTGCTGAAGTTCTACTTATAAAGTGTCATGAATGGGAGATCACTCATGGAGGATGCCCAGCTGCATACTGCCTAAAAGGAGTCACCACACCTGTCACCACTGGAAGCCATCAGCAAACCCAGTTCTGGCTGGCTTCTTCAGGGTCCTTTCCCATTGCCTCCTGCTGTGTTCTTTCTTCTCATCCCTTCCACACTCTTCTGTTACCTACTTAACCAAAAACAAACAAAAAAACAACAAAAAAACCAATGTGTGTTGCAGAAAATAGAAACATAGATTAAAAAATGTAACTATAGTGCTTCCACCTAGCCATCCAGCTGTGATCACTGTCATTCCCTTGATAGGTGACAGACACTGAGACAGAATTTTGAATATGACGTTTGCTTGCTGCAAACTGAAAGTTAGCACTCATTTCTCTTCAGATCTCTTATGTTGTGCCTGGGAGATTCACAGCAGACCTGGAAGGGAAGAAACATTTGCTAGGTTTGTGCTTTGAAACATGGGTGGAGTGTTGTTAGACAAAGGAGGACAAAGTCTTACAGACACAGGGAGCAATAAAGAGCATCTGGAAGATGAAAGGCTATGGAAAATTGCAGGGGGATCCAGATGTGGTCAGGAATGGCTGTAATCCTGTGACTAAGGAATAGGGAGAGGAGCCTTCATTACCAAGTTAAAGAGCTGATCGAGTCTAGGGGAATACTCAGAGCTATAGAAAGTCCTTGACTGATTCAAGAGAAGAGGCCAGTACATACCAGCACTGGGGGTCTCCTGACTGTACTCTACCTTCATGTGTCAGGTATTTCCAGACTACAGGGGGCTGCAAATTTGTCCAAGGTCTCTTTCTTGATGAACCCATTGCCTTCAAAGACAAGAACAGATCTATTCCAGAGACTTCCCCCAGTGGCAAAGACCTGACCTCATCACCCCCACTCAACCCCCACTTCAGCCTTTAGCTGCACAGCCAGGGCCAATTAACAGACCACAGAGACAGAGCAATCAGGGGAAGGGAGTCCAGTGCAGAGAAACATTGGTTTGTAATTAGGTGGCCTAATCACCTGCATAAATTGTGTATTTCTTATGATCGATGTGCTAAAGAGCTCTCAGTCTTAATTAAGTTCTGCTGACTATTCACTTTGAAGACTCACTCATGTGTGATTCACAACTCCCAGAATAAACAGTGGCCAGAAGAGCAACCTGGAAGAGCTGGCAGTCCCTGCTGCCTTCAGCCACCTCTCTCTGTCCCCAAGGTGTTCTTGTCATCTCAGAAGATGGGCCTGATGGGCTGACAAGGAGCCTTGGGCTTTCTGACTTCTTTGCCAAGAACATGGGAAGGAGATGCCAGGCCTAGACCAGGAACCCAAAGATTGCTTTACTCTATAACTAGTGACCCATCCTGCTTGAGAAAATGAGGCCTGATTAGGCCTAGTCCTCTTTAAACAGAGATGCAGAACACCCTAGCCCTTGTTGCTAGGCCCTCATCTCAGGCCTGGTCCAACTTCCCCAGTGGGCACAGATTTTTAATGCCTTGATGAACAAAATCCCTGAGGTTTCAAAGGTGCATAGGCTGCACCATGTTCCAGCGTCTTCTCTATCTACAATATGTTTATATTGCTCTTCCTCTAGTACCTGCTTCTGTATCTCATGACATTATGATTTGTCACCTGATATCAAACCTTCCTGGCCTCTAGCAACCTCTGCCAGCGTATGGTTGGAAAGCTAAAGCATTGACCTTCATCCTTCCTAAACTGTCCCATTGGATGTTTCACTTGTCTCTCCCTCCCTGCTCTATGGTGAGGTTAACTCCAAGAAAACTTAGTCCCAATAGAGAATCTCAACACAATTTCCACCACTGACATCTTCCTCCTTCCCAAGCACAGAGAGGTGAATATAGCCACATTTATACTGCTGAGGCCAAATCACAGTTGGTACCCCATCTATCTCATACTTTCTTTCCTATAGATTAGTGACAATTAAATGATATTGAAATGGAGAAAAACAAAGTTTGACCCAGAATATGATTCCTTCAAGAATTCATCAGGCAGCCCCGTGAGGAAGTACTGTCCAACAGAACAAGCTACAGCAATGGCTGTATGCTGCAACCACACAGTTCAACATAGCATCCCCTCATCACACCTGACTGTCCTGCTGTGGATACATGGCTAAGAAGCTGAATTTTCTATTTTGATTAATTTCAATAGCCACTCTGAGCTAACGTTGCTGTTTGGGACAACATAGCTCTAAGGACATGACCTCTCTGCATGATGTCCAAGCTCAGGCCTAAACTTGTTCCCTGACTCCATAGTTCAAGTCTACCCTCCAACTGGACTTGACCTTGTTTGGGAGCCCTGTCATTGGGAGTGACCTTGGCTCTGGATTTCTTTCACTACCAGTTATGTCTCTCTGGTTTGAGGTTATCCCCAAGAAAGAAAGTATTTTTTAAAAACGGCATTAGAAGGGGAATAATATGGCCAAAATATATCATTTGTTTAAAAAAAAAACCAACTTTATAAGAAAAAAATCACTTAAGGACAAAAAATAAAATAAAATCATGTTATAAAAAGAAAATAATCAGCACTGACTACTGATACCCCCAAGAACCCACATCCTGTCTTGGGAGAAGGACATTGGCATCTTAAGCCAAGCAGGCTGGTCCATTTGGAACTCAGTCTCCATCTCCCCATGAATGTAAATTTTAGGTACCATCTGTCTTCGTAGAGAGATCACTAGAGTAATTGGACTTTAATTCCACCACCATCACCATTATCATCTCTCAGAAACAAATATCCATCCAAGAATATGTAGTTCAAAGCCAATGACATACAATATGCTTCTAGCCACTCTATACCTAGTCAGTCCCTTTCCATGAAGTCAGCAGGCAGATATTGAACAGAACAGGATTTAGATACTTCCCCTTCTTCCTCCAGCCTCCACATGCTGCTGAGGATGTCCTGCTGTGATTGAGGAAAGCCATATCTCCCTTAATAATAGCATCCCACAAAAAAACTTGAAGCCAATATTTTATCAAGGAATTGCCTTAAGTATAAGCACTTGTTCGTCTAAGTTTCATTCTGAGGAAAATGAAAGCATTGCTTGTTTTTGTTGTAGCCTATGTTCTATTTCTATCTCTGCATTGTTTTGTTTCCTGTATTCTAGTCTTACATCCCACACTGACTTCAATGGCCTCTACTCTGCAACTCCAGATTCCCAGAAGACTCTCAACTCATACTGCCCTGACAGTCTAGAATCTTATCCTGTGTTTTCTAATGACTTTTCATAGAATTTTTTGTCATCTCCACACTGACTGAATAAATTAGTAAATAAATTAGTGAGTGAGTGAGTGAGTGAGTGAGTGAGTGAGTGAGTGAGTGAGTGAATGAATGAACATATACAACCCTGTTGAGCCTAGCTAATTAAGGTCCCTTACCCACATACACACCCATGGTGCTTGTTAGAAGCTGGGCACAGGGCCATCCATCATGCTCCTGGCAGTGGTGACCCTGCTCTTTGATCTCATGTCAGTTCCCATTGGCTTTGGCTCCTGCTGTAGTAAAGTCATTTCCTCTGGGTGTGACATGGCCAGTACCATCATGAAGCAGAGCTGTCGCGGTGATCTAAGAATACCTTGCTTCACAGTCATAGCAACAAAATAAGTAGAACACACTGACAGATGTGTTTGTTGTGATTAGGAGGCTGTGACTATCTCTCCTCTCCTAGGAGAAGTATCACTGTCACCTTAAGACTCTAATGCCCTCCTGTTTACACATGGTGGTACAGAATGCAAGGGTAACAGAGGAATACATTCCTTGTGATGTGGGTGCAAGACCAACCATCCGTTTTCAAGGGTACAATTCCCAGTGACACATCTGCATCACCTATGCTCTATGAGTGACGCCAACAAACTCACTGGTTCACATAGCTGAAGTTGGATGGAATTCTTTCTTGACATCTCTCCAGGGAAAGAAGCAATTATTACTAAACACACTACCAATTCTAGACAAAGAATAATATGTTTTAAAATAAAACTGGGGGCTCCAGAGGTGTCTGAGTAGAGAGCTTGCCTAGCATGCATGAATGATAGCCCAAGCTCAGGTCCAAGCACTGCGTACCCTGGGTATCATAGTGCACACTTCTAATCCCAGGACAAATGGAGGCAGAAAAGTTGGAAGTTTAAAGCCTTCCTTGCTTTATGTAGTGGCTTTGAAGCCAGTCTGGGCAACATAAGAACTTGTCTCAAAATAATAAATTTATTAATTTTATAATCATCTTTATTGTTATTATTATTACTACTACTACATAAAAGTAGAGTAGACTTGGAAAGGGAGGAGACAGTAATAGAAGGGAGACCCCTACCAGAGGTAGCACACAATGGCTAACAAGATAGACCAGTGATTAAAGGCACTTGCTGTCAAGCCTAATGACCTGAGTTTAATCTTTGGGAGACCCGCTCTCCTCCAAATTGTCCTCTGACCTCTACATCCTCACACCAGCAAATGCACACACACACACACACATGCACAAGCACAAGCACACACACATACACCACACAATAAATAAATAAATTCAGTAAGAGGAGGCACAAAAGCTATTGGGAGATAACACTTTAGCCCTCATTGTCCACATTCTCAAAAAATTGCAAATCAGCAAAGAGGAGTAAAAGCATTTTGAGGAGATTTTAAAAGTGAATTAACAATAAAGTTGTGGACACTGGGGACGGGTGAGAGTACACAATCTCATTCCTACAACAAAGGAGACAATATGGTTGATCCTGAAAAAGAAAAATGCCTGCCTCTCTGTGCCCTTTTTTTCCTCTGCAAAGGGTCCCAGGTAAGCACCCTAAGAGAGAATCACAGGTCAACGTAGATTTATCATTAGTCATCTATCATTCAACACCTCTCCTGCCTCAGTCCACAGACTGTGAGAGCAGGCACAGAGAATGAATTAAATGTGCCCTAGTGGTGGAGGTGAGCTCAGAAAGAGCTTTTGTCTCATGATGTGATTTCCACCATTCACTGAGAGCAGGATTGCTGGCAAGCACCACCCCCCTCTGCACACTGCAGCTGCCAAGAAAGAAACGGGAAGTTAGTGGGTCTTTTCAGTTATTAAACTGCCATCAGTTTGCACGGAGCACCTACTCCAGTTCCTCTTTAGAATTCAGATTCCACATCACCTTTTAGGCCACATCAGCTTTCATCAGTCATCTGCCTGACACATGACAACAGATGTTCTACAAAAATTTCAGGCATAGTTTTCAAAAAGATGTCTTCTCTATCAAGTGGATTTCAAACCAAGTTTTGTATCTGGAGCTAATACTGATGAAGCTCTCTCCAGGTATGGTTGCTCGGTTAGTCTAAGATCCACTCCGCTTTCGAGGGGTTCACTCTCCAGAAAGAGTGAAATATGGGCTGCCTCCCCAGCGTGTTTGCATACTCCAAGTATGAGTCCAAGCCTTCCTTGGACAGAAGGCACTACACTCTGCATCATAGCATGAAAGTAAAGACAATCTGGACCGAGTTTGTGCTTCTTCTACACTCCTGTGATTGTTCCAGTTAAGACTACTGCAGCTCCATCTTCAGAAGTCCTGATCAGAAAACAAACCACAGTTTGGTCATTCCACCAACCTCCACTGTTGCTTGGCTCCATGAGGAGCTATGAACAATCCTGGTCAAGTCTCCCATTTTGAAAGATCTCCCTGAGAGGAACAAGTGAATTTGTAAATTGGTGCGTGCGTGCGTGTGTGCGTGCGTGCGTGCGTGCGTGCGTGCGTGCGTGCGTGCGTGTAGACGTGTGGGCCCATGGAGGCCAGAGATGAGTCAGATGAGTTAGAACTTTTGGAGCTGGAGCTATATGCATTTGTGAGATTCCCAATGTAAGTGCCAGAATCCAAACTCCAGCCCTCTGATAGAACAGTAATTGGTCTTAGCCACCGAGCCACCTGTCCAGCCTCAACAACTACTTGTCTGTCTGCCACACAGACACAGCTGTGTCTGTTTGCTCCTTTGGGATATGTCCCTCATCATGAGAATAATGAATCATAGCTAATAGTACCACTTTGTTTTTCTACACACAGACACTTTCGAATTGCTCATCTTTTCAAACATTTGCTTAGATATTATCACTGGTTTGCTCTATCATCTAAAAGAACAGTTTCTACATGGAATATAGACAGTAGGTACTAACTATTACAAAGTTTTTAGGGACTTCTAACTTTTTAACTGTCACTACAAAATATTCTTCCTATCATATTTTGTAGACAAAATGTTTACTATGAACCTTTGAGGCCCATCAATTGATGCCTCTCCTTGAACCCTATGAACCCAAAGTCAAGCAAAGGCAAAGATAAAGTATTTGAATGGGTTTTTGAGACTGAATGTATGTCCCAAAAAGAAGAATAGCTATCAGGGTGCTACAAAGTCAAACAGTTGAGCAAATTCAATGAGGCTAGGCAAGTAGGTTGGCAGAGTGATGGGGGCAGAATTGGCGGTGCCAATATGAGTACCCACGATGGTCCCATAGAGAGCTGTGCCAGTGTGAGCACTCACCATGGTCCCATAGAGAGCTGTGCCAGTGTTAGAACCCACCATGGTCTCATAGAGAGATGTGCTCAGAGGGAACACCAACAAGCAGAACTGAATACAAAGAGTCACTCTCTTAAACTAGCAATTTTAGGTGAGAATTTGTGTTTTAGGAGTTCAGTGAGACATTAAGCAAATCCCAGGATAGCAGATCATGGTGTCTCCACTCACCATCCTTCACACTCCTGCTGCCCTAAGATAGGCTCTTGTTCCCCTGTCCCATACCCCTACCTACTTATACCTTGGAAAGGGGTTGGCTGAGGTATGGCTTCCAGAATATTTAGGGTCAGGTGCTAAGTTGCAGGATGGGGTCAAATCTCTTAACTGAATATTTATGTCCCAAAGCTTTGTGGTAACTCCCAGGTCCCTGGGAAGACTAACACATTCAATGAGTGTCCTCATTTAATCTATCTCTCTCAAAATTAAATAGCAAATTAAAAGACAACCATGAGAGCCGAGATGGCTCCATAGGTGGGAACATTTGCTGCATAAGCATGAGGCCCTGAGTCTAAATCCCCAGCACACATGTAGAAAAGCAGTATGTAACTACATGCACAGCTGGATTCCTCCGGGGACAGAGCCTGAAGGATCATTTGGAGATTTCTCGATGCCAACTTAGCTCCAAGATCAGTGGGAGACCCTGCTCAATGGACTATTACAGAAAATTATAGAACAGGGCTCCCTCTGTCCTCCTGTATCTTCCCTGTGTTAGTATACATGGGCACACACACATATACATACACCATACACAGACATGTATACATACTTAAACATGACAGACAGACAGACAGACAGACAGACAGACAGACAGACAGACAGACACATGAACAGACAGATAGCTCCCTTACATGATAGTGACAATCTAGAAAATTAAGGAAAGGGCTCTTGGCTGTTTTCTGAACAAGGGACCTCACATTTTCCTTTTTTGGTAGATCCCAAATGCCAGAGCCAGACCTGAATAGAAGTAAAGCTAGACAGGTGGATTGGAGACAGATTGGCGGGGCTCTGCTGCTGCCATACTCGGCCTATACTTTTTAAGCCAAGGTTGGCATACATTTTCTGTAAAGGGCCAGATGGTAATTATTTCAGTCTTTATAGCCATGTGCTCTCAGATGCAACAACTCAATGCCACCATTATAACGCAAGAGCAGGAAGAGATAATACAACAAAGCAGCATGTAGAGCTATGTTTCAATAAAACTTTATTTAAAAATATAGTAGGCGGGGTTTGATCTGCAGGCCATGGTTTGCCATCTCCCGATGTAGACAAGAGAGTAATTCTTAAAGGTATTTAACAACAACAACAACAAAAAAGGCACAGAATCAGAGAATGTTCTAGAAGGTTAACTTGACTTCACTGTGGAGTAGAGGATCAGCCTAGAAGGAGTTCTAGAAAACCATGTTGCTAAGTTCCAATTCCAAGGAGTCAGTAAACAAGACTAAGCAGTGGCTATTGGGTCTGTAAGAAGAAAGAACAAAGCAATATGAACATCTCCCTAAAGAGCTGTAATCAAGGTCGCTGACCCAACTTGCATGCTTTCTCCTACAGAAGAAAGAAAGAGCAAGCGGAGAGTTCGCACTACCTTCACCACAGAGCAGCTACAGGAGCTGGAGAAGCTCTTCCACTTTACCCATTACCCTGACATTCATGTCCGCTCCCAGCTGGCTTCCAGGATTAACCTTCCTGAGGCTCGAGTACAGGTACAGGTCCACCTTCCAGCCAGTCTCATGCCGGGTCCTCAGCCTTCCAGGACTGCCCCAACTGAAAACACCATTGGTTTTATCTCATGGGTTGTCATCACAGCCAAATGTTCCTTTCTAAGAAATGAGAGCAACTTCATTTAATAACGAGTCTCTTCTCTTTGGTGTGGCAGTGCAGTGGTTAGGCTCTCCAACCACCTGTTTCCATGCCCTATCTATCTCCTAACTTATTCATGCTTCTAAAGGTTACTCACACTATCTGCCATGACAGCTGATTAGGGTCTACCAACATGCTTACTAAGACTATCACTTTGGGTTTTACTGCACATAGTCACTGTCACAGAGGCCCATGTTTCCTGCCACGGTGGCCAGAAAGCAACCACACCCAAGACACAAAGAGTTGAGCATGTTAATATTCTCAGCAAAACTGATTTACAAGTGTTGAAATCTGGTTTTTGCACAATTTGCAGGTGTGTTTAAAAATATTGTTCTTCTTTTGGTTTCTTTCTTCGGTGATTTAAAATTGTGCAAATCACTCTCAGCTTGAGGGCCACTTAAACATTTGGAATAACAGGTGTAGCTTATCAGGGTCCTGTTGGCAAGCTTAGGTACAGAATACATCCGTGTCTCCTGGGTATAAGCAGAATAGACAGACTGAATGAGGATCCACTGTCAGAGTCGGGGTTTCACCACTAACAGCCTAATCTAACATCCATAATCTTTTTACCCCAGAGGATCCACTCCTTTGTCCATGCTTGGAGACACAGTAGCCTTTTGTCACTTCCAGGGCAGACCCGGTGCACGCTTTTAGACACATTCTGTTTCCCGAGTCCCAGGCTGGCATGAAAGGGTCTGTCATACTCAACTGCAACTCTGTTGGCACTATAACTCTCTGAACACAAAGTCTTCTACATCACTCTTTTTTAAAATGCAGTGCATTTGTTCTCATTCAAAACCAAAACAGAGGTCCAGCCCAATGTGCCACTCTTTATTCAACCTCCTTCTGGCTAAAGCCCAGCCCAGCCTAAGCCAGCTCCCCTATTCTCCCCGTTTGGAACTGCACTCCAGCTGAGTGCTTAGCACTTGCATCTGCCATCAAGTCTAGAATCCAACACCTGCCTCCCCAGAATCACCAAGTACAAATGGCCACATGTCAGACACCATCAGGGCACCCATGAATGCAGACATCTGCCAGTGTTCAACCTATAGTTGCCAAGTGGCCCATGGAGGTTGCAAACTGGTGGCCTGCTGATGGAGAACAGCCCACAGTCGGGTTTTATTTGGCCTGCACAGCATTTGAAAATGCAAATGCATTCACAAAATAAAAAAGAAAATCACAATTTTCACTTTGGAAATTGGATGAGTCTGACACACATTCCCATGTGGTATTTGTTAACAGGACCTGAGACTCTTTAAGCTCTGTTCACTGTGGATCCCACCCAGGCCTTCTCAGTTATCACTCATGAAAATCCCCCACCCCATTTCCACTCTAAAGATTATGACCCTGGTTTCTTCTCTGAAGTCTCCAGACTTCATACGCAAAGAACCAACCCCCAGTTACAATTTTATAAATAGTGAAGTGCTCATTCTTGTGCAGATATCAATGCTCTGCGATGGGGGGTAAAAATTCCAGATGGGGACAGCACTAGTTGGACTGTATTTCCTTTACACACATCACTTTCTTTCCCTGACCACAGATCTGGTTCCAGAATCAGAGAGCCAAGTGGAGGAAGCAAGAGAAGAGTGGGAACCTCAGCACCCCACAGCAGCCTGGCGAGGCCAGCTTGGCCCTGCCCTCAAACATGGACATGACTGTGAGTGACCCCGTCCTTAAGTGGGGCTGGAGGGACAGTGATCTGGGAGCATCTCAACCAGGCCCTGATGTGAGGAAGTCCTGAGGGAAGTGCCTACAGTACCAAGCACAATGAAAATCCTTCTAGAAGTAGGAAGGTCAAGGAAGGAAGACAGGATCTGGAGCAGATGGCTGGCTAGGTCTCCCTTTGAGTGACAGGAAGGAGCGGTTTTATCACTTGTACAAAACTTCACAGTTCACAAAGCAGAGTCATGGGGTAAAGCACAGAACATAGGGGTTGGACATTCAGCTGTGAAGCAGACTGCCCAGGTTTACGTCTCAGCTAAAATCCTACATCACAGTGTGGCATAAAAGAGTCACCTTGCCCCTTAGAGGGCAGTAAGTACTAAAGGTTACAATGACTAAGATCTGGAATATTCTATTCATGATCTGCTGCTAAAGAAGCAGAGCTCTGAGGAGTGAGCCGATGTCCTAAGCACATAGTTACTATTCACGATGTGAGGATTAAGCTCAGCTGGACAGGTCAGACTCTGCCCAGGTTAGCTAAAAGGTGATTCTGACCTCTGTCTGCAAACGGATGTTGGTGACCTGGCACTCAGCTAGGCCACACAGGAGGCTGAAAGTCTCAGGCAAGGCAGAACAAGCTGGCTGATCCCATTACCCAGTTACCTGAGGTAGCTACCTGAGTCATGGGGGCACCCAGGAGGCAGCAGGGACAGTCCTCAGTAAAAGTTAGGATTCATTGTTTCCCTCTGGTCTCTCCTGACAGGGTCCTGTACTAACACCTACTGCTTTGCCCACATCAGTGCCTCCCACAGAATGCTACCCACTCTCTCAGACTCAGCTCGCTTCAAGTTGGTTCCCTGCCCAGATTCCCCTTGTCCCATGGCACCTATGGGACCTACAGCCCCTGCCTGGGCCTCTCACCCAACAGCCTTGTGTCCCTACCTTCATCCTCCCACCCCCACACCCCAGGTGGAGCAGCATCTGTGCAACTTCAACATAAGAACTGGTTTCTCTCTTCCCAAGCAAGCTTCTCCTCTCTCAGTGACAGCAGGCAGCCCTGGACCTCAGAGAAAATCACTTCACAATCCATCAATGGCCCACAGCCCAGGAAGCTACCCAGAGCTTGCCATTAAAGACTTTCCTGGTCATGGATGACAGCAAAGAACCACACGTGTCTCACCAGCCAGTCATTCTAGTGCAGAGGCCTGGCTAAGTGCTGGGGATGAAGTCCAGAATAAGCTGCTCTCCCCTCACCCCTCTGGATCTCATCTGTAACCAAGCAACCATTTCTGTGGACCCCTTTCTCCCTTACTTAGGAGAGCCTTAGGAAGTACAAGGCATGGGGAAGGCTGCACATCTATGCACCCATCTGTGTACTTGTTCACGATGTCCGTACTGAACACTTGGCATTGTGCACTTGAAAATAGATGCTGAGCTGCTCGGGTCAGATTCTGCCCGGGTTAGATCCTGACCTCTGTCTGCAAATGGATGTTGGTGACCTTGCATTCGGCAGTGTCTAGCACACTCATGACTTTGATATAAAAAAATCTCAGATGGGAAGAGAAATAGAAGAAATGTTTTTAATTTAAATGAGAATTTAGTGTCTATCATTTTGTTGGGCTGGAAAAGGATGTTGTCCATCCTCACTGGCATTATTGATGAGCAAAACAGCAGAGGTTTTTGTGTGTGTTCCCAGGGCCCAGCTAGACTGTTTCAGTTTATGGAAAACAAACAAACAAAAAAACCTTTGTTCTTCTCTTTGTTTCTTTGTTTCTTTGCAGAGAAACTCTAGGCCAGTCGTCCTCAGTCTGTGGATGATGACCCCTTTGGCCAACTTCTATCTCAAAAAATATTAACATTATAATTTATAGCAGTAGCAAAATTATAGTTATGAAGTAGCAATAAAATAATTCCCTGGTTGGGGGTCACATGAAGAACTGTATTAAAAGGTCACAGCATTAGGAAGGTTGAGAACCACTGCTCTAGACAGGCCACATGTCCTGCTGAGTCTGGTTTTTCTTGTCTCTCAGATGGAGGCAGTAACTCCCACCTGGATGAAAGGAGATAGCTAGGGGCAAGTGGAGAAACACAGAAAGCAAGTAGCTCATAATTGAGTTGTCTGTTGTGCTATGTCACTGTGACAAAATGCCTGAGATAAACCATCTATAAGGAGGAAAAGTTTCAGGGGTTGAAGATCATAGTCCTCTGGTCGTGTTGCTTGGGCCTGTGGTAGCACACTACATCACAATGAAGAGTGTGGTAAATAGCCACCAGGAAGCAGAGAAAGACAAGAGAGGAGTCAGAGTCCAGCACCCCTTTAAAAGCACATCTTTAGCAACATAACTTCCACAAATTTCTAAAGGCTCTGCCCTCTGCAGGTGCACCGCAGGTTTGAAATGCATGGTCGTTGGAGACATGTAGGCTCAAAACCATGGTCCAGTTGCCTACTTCATGGCCAGAAATCTATTATGCAAGTGTAATTCTCATTATTTTTTATACCTGGACTTATTGTCCTCATTCTTAGCAAGAAATTTACTCTGGTAGCTTCTAGATTGTTAATTCCCAGTTTAAATGTAGTGTCAGACCTCCCAGGGATTGAACTCAGGACATAAGCATTGCTGCAAGAACCTTTACCTTCTGAGCCATCTTGACAGCGTAGGAGACATGAGTTTCTCAACTGCCAGAAGCCCAGCTTCACTATAGGAAGCATTGAGTCTGGAGCACATCTTCCTCCCACCCCCCAAAAGCCAACTTGCTACTTCATTGCCTTTTACCCCTTCTGAACTTACCAACGATGGAACAAATGACATAGTCCCTCCATCTACGTCTCCCCTAATAACTTCCTTGCCTCTGTAGGAGACTGTGACAATGAGAACAGAGCTTCTGCACATGGCAAGAACACATGTCTGGGGAGGGGTCATTTTCCCAAATACCTTTTCAACTCCTCTGCTGTCTAGATGCTGTCCCAGGAGCTCTTGAATTCATTTCTGGGCCACCAAAAATTCTCAAATGAGTGGTCAAAATTATGAGTCTGTTTCTTCTTCCAACTGAAAGGGGTTCTCCCTTTGCCTAGCTTCTCTAAGAGCTCTGAGGTTCCGTGCAAGTAGGCATCAGGAACTCTGACAGATAGGTTGAGACCCATTCTAACAGGCTCTGACTTTAGCAGAAAGACCAGAGAGAGAATACAAGAGTCACTAATTTATCTTTGTGTTTTTAATTTTTTATATTTGTGTATGCATAATATATGTGTGTGCATGTTTACTGTGTGAACACAGATATGCATGTGCTACCATGTGCATATGGAGTAATGAGGACAATCTCACATGTCACTCCTTGCCTTAAACCTTGTTTGACAAAGGATCTCTTGTCCACAGCTGCACATACCAGAGTAGCTAGCCTACAGGTTTCCAGAAATTCTCTTGTCTTAGTCTGCAATCTCACTGAGAGAACACTGGGACACAGGTGTACACTATGGTGTCCAGCTTGCTTGAGTTCTGGGAATCAAAACAATGTCCTCAGTCATCAGCCCAGGAATCACTTAGTTAAAGGAAGGAAGGGAGGTGGAAAGCTGGTGTGGAAAAAACATTACTCAAAAACAGGCTCCTGGGGATCACACAAAGAAGCCAGGAATGCTGGGAAGACAGATGCCATCCCGAGATACCAGATGAAGCTCCAAGATCTGCATGTCCATCTAAAGAAATGGTTCTCAACCTTCCTGGTGCTGTGACCTCTAATATAGTTCTTCCTGTTGTTATGTCCCACAACCATAAAATTATTGTCTTTGCTACTTCATAATTGTGATTTTGTTACTTTTATGAATCATAATGCAATTATCTGGTATGCAGGATATTTGATATGCAACCCCCAAAAGCGTTGCAACTCAGAGGGTGAGAACCATTGATCTAGACTAAGAAAGCCAAGCTGTTTGTGCAACCTCCAGGATGATGCCAGGGACAATATGGAAAGTAAATCATAACAGGCTTAAGTTGGACCCTAAGAACTAGTAGAGAAGTTTTCCAAAGGCCCTTTGTGTCCTCACCTCTCCAAGGAATGCCCTTCAGCACCCTGCATTGGGAACATGTCATCACTGAGGCCCCTGGATAGCATCAAGAACATTTCGATCTCTGCCCTTTGCCCTACTCATCCCTCAGCCAGGAATACCTACCCCTCTTTGAGGGTATGCCTTTACACTTCAGTGTCAAATCCCCACCCAAAGAACATCCCCACTGTCCTCCTTCTCTCCTCTGAAATTAGAAAATCTTTTGCATCGTCCAGTCAAAGAATGTCTAATAGCTGCTATATGCATGTGATTTTCTAGCTTGGAAAAAGTTATGTTTATAGATAGAAATCATAGATAAGTTCTGCCTTATCTTTTATGATGGTTCTTCTTTCTTACTCCCACAGCACTGTGAACCTTCTCTCTAACGATATGGCCCTGATTCTGAAGTCCTACCCTGTGCCAAGCACTTTGTCACAGGCTCACTATGTCAAAGAAGCAATGTGACTTGTGCAACATCGCACAGCAAAAGTCTATTTAGGATCCATTTCTGCCCAATGCCAAAGCTTGGAACCACTGCGTGTATAAAATTATGAAGATATTTTATATATATATATATATATATATATATATATATATATATATGATTGGTAATTAATGAAAATATAAATTGTGTACAAAATCTGTAATATAAATGAATATGTGGTAGACTATGTATTTATTACATATGTGTGGCCTCCCGGCATCTATTCTCCTTTCTAGTACCACATTAAGTAGGGAAAGTGCTAGGTATGTTAGGTGAATGGCTAAATTCTATTCTGTAATTAGTCATCTTTCTACCCCATATCCAGTTGTCTCTCTGACTTACACTATTGTGATTTTCTACACAGGTAGAAGAAACAAGTCAGACCAAGCCCCAGTATTCTATATAGGAGAAATCAGAACTTGCAGAAAGACTGGTAGAGGCTTCCCTTGGCCCCAAGTTGGTTGGGTGCTTGAAAGTATTGGGAACACCACACATGTGCCAGTGTAGTCATCTCTGCCAGATGAGGCTGTTACAAGGGCTCCTCAGGAGGGCCCTGACCGCTGGATGACCCCTGGGTGGGGACCTGTTCTCCTCTGAGAAGGAGGTTACTACCCTCTTATCACTAGAAGGTAATAAAGTCATTTCGTGGCAATTAAAATCCTAACCAATTTAAGTCATTTACAGCTCCAAGCAATTACACAGGGATCCTTATCCCCAAGAGTCCCAAGATGTTGTTTGAAGTGGGACGTAATGGCTGCAGGTAGGAGGAGACAAGAGGAAAAAGATAGTGGCCAGAGCCTAGGAATGAGATTTCTTTACTTTGATTTTCTTTATATTTTAATAGGCATATGCAGTAACCAGTTCTCTTGTGGCTTTTTTGTGCTTAGTTTTGACTGATTCCTCTTCTCTCAGCTCTCCTCATCTCCTTGGTCTCCTTGTCCCCATCTACATTTGTACCTCTCTGATCCCAGTATTCCCCCATCCACATTTATACCACACGAGCTCTTTATCCCCTTCCTGCTCCCTTGGAGCCCCTCCCCAGCCTCTTGAGCCTCTACTTTCCCAACCTTTACACACACACACACACACACACACACACACACACACACACACACATTCACACACATATATGAAACTTAGAAGCTAGGATCTGCAGAGAAGAGAGAACATCTGATACTTGCCTCTCTGCATCTGAGTTATCCTACTTAATAATATATTTTCAAATTCCATCCTAAGCACCTCTATCAGATGCAGGCTACTTGTAGTGTCTGATGACGGGTACCCAAGTAAATACAGGTGGGTCTCCCTCCTAGAGAAAGAAAAGAGAAACCTGTCATGTGTCCTAGGTTCTATGAAGGTCCACGGAACAGAAAGCAGGCTCCTTGGGAGATTTTAACTCCGTAACACCAAGGTGCCTCTGACTGTGACCACTGAATCTATCCTCCCACCAGGAGTTTATGAACCCTTGGCAAAGCAGGGAAAATGTGGATCTGATCATACACTGTCCCCTTGGGCTGAGGCTGGACTGACTGAACAGGATCCTGTTCCAAAGCCCTACGTGATCTTAGGGTGGGGGCTTTCCCCAGCAGAGATCGGCCACCTAGCTGGGGTCACCCTTAAAAGACGGGGGGGGGGGACTCCATTTGTTTGTCTCTCTTGAGATGACCTGGGAAGACAGGAAATAAAGGATAAAAAGAATCTGTAACAAGTCAAAATAGGGTCACCAACTGAAGAATACATGGGGCTTACTTCCAAAGATAACAGGTAGAGACTTTTCTGAAAGTATTAAATAGGAAGAATTGATTGTGTAGAAAGAAGTTCAGCAAACACCCAGGAAGCAGAGAGCTTCCCAACAGGTGGAGTGAGACAGGCCCTCTGAGAAGAGCAGATGGTCAGTTAACGTTGGTTGGCTATACATTGGCTATACATTTCAAGCTTTATGTATCTAAGCTAAAAAGGTAAGTGACTCAGAGTACCACTGTAATGCCCGTACTTCATGGGTGAAGACACTGGAAAACAACAGATACTAAAAGAGACTCCTCCCTCTAGAGAGCTGAGAAAGTTTGACATGGTGTGATGAGCTGTGTGTGAATTACTCTTCTCATTGCTGTGAAATATAAGCAGTAACTTAAGGGAAGAAGGGTTTATCTCACTCACAGACTGAGAGGATAGTCCACCACAGCAAGGAAGGCCTGCTGAAAGGGGCAGAAGAAAGCGGGTCATATGATGTCTGCAGTCAGGAAGCAGAGAGTAAACAGGGATGGGGTTGGGCTGTAAAACCTGGTGACTCACTTTCTCTGCTGGGGCTCCACCTATTAAAGGTTCTATGACCTTCCCAAATAGCATCACCAGGTAGGGACCAAGTGTTCAAATATGTGAGCCTGTGGGAGACATTTCACCTTTAGACACAACAAATAGTGACAGGACATGGTCCAGGGAAGCCAAGAAGAACAGGGAGAGCCTCTGCAGAGTGAAGACTTAGGGTTGAGGCCTAAGGGACAGATAGAAGCCAGCCCTGAGGAAGCTAAGGCCCATGTCTCAGGACAACACCTCAACCATGCAAAAGCTCTGACATGTGGCTATTATAACATGTTTAAAGAACACACATTTGATTTTACTTTACGGGCTCCCTGGTTAAGCTGAATAAGATCTTACAGTCCTCAACAATGTTATGCACAACTTAGCTCAGCCTCAGTTTCCCCAACTAACAACTTTAAGTCAGGGCTACTTTCAAAAATGCTGTCTACCTATGTAAGCAATGCACAAAAAGCAATAGAACCCCCTCCTCCCACAGGAGGGGGCTGGTGTTCTCTGAGTGCTGGCACGAAGCTAGGACCAGAGCCACCTGGCATTTCTGATACCCGGTAAGTACCGTTGTTGTCATAGCTACCGTGTTTAGATGGATGTGTTCTAGCGAAGTGTTTGTTGTGCTCTCTGCTCATCATTCCCTGAACTTCAGAGCTCCCATCCAGAATGTGTGCCTTTCATTGCTTATCCTCAGTGTGAAACTGCCAAGTGTATCATGAACCTGATTGAGGAGCTGCTTTCAAGTTCTGTTGCTGTTGCTATCATTTTGAAACAATGTTCAAACGTGCAGCACACAGGCTGCATGTCTCCCACAATAGCCCTGAATACAGGCCAACAGGCTCACACATCAACACTGCACCAAAACGTCAAAGGTTGGACAGCCCAGTGAGCTACTCCTACAGAGCTCCACACTCTGAACAACTTCTATCCTGATCCTACAACACTGCTACTCTCTGTGAGGTGGATAAGTGGGACGGGACAAGGCTGCTGGTCTTCAAAGCATCATTTTCTTGTATAGCAGTGAAAGAAAAAGTCACCTTTAATCCAAATGAAGACATTATTTAGTGTCTTTCTTTACTTTAAGAATGAATTCCATCTTTGAGGCTGATTGATTGATTATTGTATGTATGCATGCTCATCTATGTGATTGTGAATGTGAGCATGGGCACAGCACACCTGTGGAAGGCTAAGTTTAATAACTGTGAATGGAGAGAATTAGCTCCTGAAAGTAAGTTGTTTTCTCACCTCTGTGTGCATACCAGAACTTCTGTGTACATACTAAGACCTTCAGTCTTAGTCCCCACTTTCCATCTTGTTTGAGACAGAGTCTCTTCACTGCTTCCCACAAAGTGGCACAATCTGGTCCTCTACAACTTTGCTTTTCAGTCCCTTATCCCCTCCTGCTGATGTTGTTTTGGAAGGTTCTGGAAACTTTAGAAGGTGCAGTCTAGCAGGCAGAATTAGGTCACTGGGAGCGGGCCTTTGAAGGTATCTTGCTCTCTGATTTGTGGCTCATAGAGATGTAAACAGCCTCTGCCATCCACACCCACTGCCATGAGTCGAGCTGCTCCAGAGACCTTCCCTGCAAGACAGACAAAGCTGGGAACCAAGATGAATCCACCTGCTCTTAAGTTGCTAATAGCAGGTATTTATTCATTGTATTTCAAAATTAGTGCAAGTACCTGATCCTGTTGTGGAGCTAGATGGAGTTCAAAGAGGTTAAGCAATGTGTCTCCTGTTAAAGAGTTCAGAATTATACCGACTAGATCTAGAAACCAGTTCTTTAGCCTTAGGAGGTCAAAGCTCCTGCCTCTAACCTGTACTTGCTAGAGTAATTCCAAGATCACTCAGTTCAGATCGCTCAGGGAAACTGCACAGTTGCAGGCCCTGTAAGTGAGGATGAGAAAAGAAGGTCACTAAGCTGCTTTATTTTTCTGTCAGAAAATGAATTCAATTCCAGAAATAGCATCCTCTCCATGAATGTGTATAAGAACTTAGAGAGGTAGAGGCTTGCCCAAGGTCAGATAGACAGTGAAGATTAAGAACCAAAAAGTAAACTTTTGGGACCCACAGGACAGGACAGAGAACTCAGATGATTCTTTTTTATTTTAATTTTATTTATTATCATGGGGTATGTGTGATGTGTATGTGTGTGTGAGAGAGATAATGCATGTGAAAGCTGTGTTATGCACATTGGGTATGCGTGATGATGCATGAGAGAGAGAGATCATGTGTGTGAGAGCTGTGGTATGCACATTGTTTATGCGTGATACATGAGACAGACAGACAGAGAGAGAGAGAGAGAGAGAGAGAGAGAGAGAGAGATCATGTGTGTGAGAGCTGTGGTATGCACATTGGTTATGCGTGATACATGAGACAGAGAGAGAGAGAGAGAGAGAGAGAATGTGTGTGAGAGCTCTAGTATGTACACAGAGGTCAGAAAGCAACTTACTTTCAGGAGCTAATTCTCTCCATTGATAGTTATTAAACTCAAGCTGTCAAGTTTGGATGGCAAGTGTTTTAACCCACCAAGCCATCTCCATCACCTTCAGAAGATTTTTTTAATCATGCCTTACCTTTCTCTTTATGTACCCAAAACATGGACAGATACTCTACTGTCCTCGTAGCATTGAGGTAAGGTTTTTTGGGAGGTGCCTTCCCACACAGGGCCCTGCTTAGGGGTACCATTTGAGCCCACAGAAGCTCATCAGGTCCCACTGAATGTATCAACAGCTGTCATCTGCAGCTGCAGAGACCCTACAGGGCTGGGTACCAGCACATCTCAGCACTGAGAGAGTTGTCATCCACCCAGGAAATGCCTGGAGGTCTTGAACTTCTGAACTTCTGGCTCACCTCTGCCTGAACCCAATTATATAGCCTTTGCTGATATTACTTTACAGTCAAGATTGTAAATACTTCCTTGGTCCCACTTTATGGCTGCTAGATAGAAACATCTGCTGGAATGAGGCTCTGGAGGAATGCTCTCTGTACAAGGTGGCATTGTCATAACCCAGAGGAGGCAAGCTGACCAGACCCTGGAATCCCACAAGCAAAATGTCATGCTGAGGAGCCTTGAGCACAGCAGCCTCTAAGCCCTCACTGCATTCACATGCACCATCCCAAACACCTGCCCCCACCCCATGCCTTGGCTTAACACAGCATTCATTTGGGTCATAGGATATCATCATTCCTCTGGCTTTGAATGAGATGCAGGTGTCCACAGCCACACACATCACCCAGCTGAAGCTAGAACATATTGTACACCACCAACTCTATCACAATAAACTCTCATGGAAATCAAAGCAGCCAGTCATGGCCTAGGAGAATCCTGGGCATCCCTGAGGAAGACAGAAAACACAGACACAGACACAGACACAGACACAGACACAGACACAGACACA
>JANHMN010000018.1:1873257-1894944 GCA_030674055.1 Rhabdomys pumilio
ACACAGACACAGACACAGACACAGACACAGACACAGACACAGACACACACACACATTTAGCAGGTCCTGTGACTGCACATATCAGGAATGGTCCCATCTTCAGCCTCTGGACCTTATTAGGTCCTGATCCCCAGAGGTCAATGGAAAGCTGGAAAGGAGAAAAGCAAATGTCTACAGCCCATTTCTCTCTCAGAAACCATACTCCCTGGGACATAACCCCACTCCTGCAGGGAAGGACACCAGACTAAGACTGCCCAAACCTGTACCCCAGGAGACACTCAGACACTTACATCCAGGCCTAAGCTTGATTGTCAATGCCCTGCTTTATCCTTGATAGTCACCAGTGTTGTTTGAGCCTATGTGCCCTTGGCCATGGTCTTCCATAATGTACAGGCAAAGGTCACAACATAGCAAACACTGGCCCTAGGTCCAATCAGAATAAGTACCTCCCTGCCTTCCTATGATGACCCATAACTGTCTGTTTTGGTCCCTCCTTCTACTTTAATTTGAACAAGTCCTCTATCAGTATAGCTGCTTTCATGTCACTTTCTTCCCTCTATCCTCTGATCCAGGAGGGCAAGGATCCCCGGGCCTCCCAAGACACCCCACTACCAACATCACCACTGCTGATCCCAACACCTGAGAATAAAGTCATCATAAACCCAAGGACTACGGTCTGACTCATGGTTCAGCATGGCTGGACAGAAGTGCCTCTAAGTGGAGCTGTTTTAATCTTTCCTTGCAAATCAATAACTGCTTACTTTGGGGCGGTTTTAATTAGTGAAGCCCTGCTGAGTGTTGCACTGATAAAGGGCCTGCTATTCATGCCACGAGTGCCAGGCTCCTGCCTGCTTTATCACTGCTGCTGTTGGGATGAAATCCTCCTTCCTGGGCCACACAGCTGGGTTCTCTGACAGAATTTCTTCTTGGGAAGGTTGCCTTCTAAGCAACTGGTCTTGCTCTCCCGATAGCAAAACTCCACCTATAGACAAAGGAGCTTAATTCAGGGTTAGAAAGTAAGCTTCTCCAAGGCAGTGAAGTTGCCCTGCCCTAGACTTTCCAGGCTTCCAAATGAGCCACAAATGTGGAGAGCACAGAGATTTATTAAGTCCCTACTATGTACCAGCAGCAGCACACTGTTGTTATGGTAGGATCCCCAAGTCCCCAGAGATGTCCACATTACCCCTGTTTCCTCGGTGAGATCTCAGTGCAGAGGTCAGGGCACTCCCCAGGGTCAGAGGGTCAGTGATCTATGAAACACCTGTCTCAATGTTCTGTCTTCGTCATGTTTTGGTGAAACCTGGGACTTTTCCCTGCCTGGACCTGTTTCTCTCCTTTACCTTCCTGGTTCTGTCATAGGCTCATTCCTTCCAGCCCTTACCCTCTCAACCGTCATCCCCACAACCCCCACCCCCACCCAACCAGCTGCCTGATTATTTTATTTTCTTTCAAGCTGCCATTGCCCACTGTTTCTTAGGTGTGGACAACCGGTGCTGGGGAACTAGAGCATAAGGATTGATTACTCAGAGTCAAAGGCCACTCTATCAACCTCCACTGTCACTGCATGGAAAAAGAAGAGAAAAGTAATTCCCTATTAAAGGAAGAAACAATATCTGGACAAGTTAACAACATGCTTCCAGAGCTGGAGGAGCAAAGACCTGAGTTCAAATCTCACACACACCTCTTATTAATAGTGTGGACTTGGACAACCAGCTAGGTTCAGCTTCTGTTCTGTGAATAGCCGTTCTGAGAGTGCCTGCCTCCCAGGGCTGTTGGGTCAAGTGAGAAAAGTTGAATGTGCCACCCAGTGAATGAATCTTTTTTTAGTGTCAGTAGCAAGAGTTAGATACAGAGAACTATTACCTCGTGTTCCAGGTTGCTTTCTGTTGCTGTGATAAACACAACCAAAGTCAAAGTTGGAGCATGAGGAAAGGGTTTGTTTCAGCTAGAGATTCCAGCTAACAATGCATCACTGAGAGAAGTCTGGACAGGAACCCAATTGGGAACAAAGGCAGGGACCATAGAGAACAGCTGCCTACTGGCTTGCTCTCCCATGCTCAGCTGCTCTTCTCATACAGCCAAGGCCTACCCACATAGGGGATGGTGATGGCCATAGTGGTACAAGCTAACCTGACCAAGGCAATTCTTCTTTTTAGCTGACTATAGGATGCTTCAAACTAATAAAAATCAACGAGCTCACCACGTGTCACATGTCATTCTACTGTTGTCTTACTTTCTCTCCTTACCTAACTTGGTTTTTGGGGGGGGGGGTGAAACCTTATGCTGGACCTACTTCACAGATGGCAAACCTAAGGCTGAGAAATAAGCCTTGACTGACTTGCTTGAGGTCTTCTGCTACACACATTATTCTGAGATAAGATGCCACTTTAAGATATCATGTGGACACTGGGGATGTAGCTTAGTTAGTGAAGTACTTGCCTGGCATCCATGAAGCTCTGGGTTCAATACCCTGCAGTATATAACACCAGACATGGTGGTAAGCACTTATAATCTGAGAACTTGAGAGTTGAAGCAAGATCAATCTGGGATACAGGAGACATTGTCTGAGGAATACTGAGTTCCCAGAAATCCTCTGTGTCCTGTATCCCCAGTAGTGACATCTTATAAAGCCAAAGCGCAGTGTCACGGCCAAGATGCATTGATACAGATAGTCAGGGTCCAGCAGCCATGAAGATCCCTTCACATCATCCTTTTACACACAGCCATTCCCTCCATGTCACGGGACAGAGAGTGTTTGAAACACAGCACAAAGACCTCAGTTTGAATCCCAAATACTTATATGGAAGCCAGGTGTGGACACGTGTTCCTGTAACTTCAGCTTTGGGGTCTGAGACAAGTGAATCACCAGAACATGCTGATCAACACCAAGTCAAAACTGTGAGCTTCAGCTTTAGTGAGAATCCCTGCTTCAAGGTGAAGGGTCATAGAGTAACATGTCCTCATGTGACATCAGGATGTACAAGCATAGACACATAGACACATAGACACATAGATACATGCACATACAAATCCTCTCTCTCTTTCTCTCTCTCTCTCTCTCTCTCTCTCTCTCTCTCCTTCTGTCTCTCGCTCTCTCTCTTACACACACACACAGCAGCAGCAGCAAAAATAACAATTAATAATAATTTAAAAAAAAAACTATTTGGAGAACTTCCTTTGCCCATCCCTTTAAGCGGATCCTCTGGCAAGGAATTATCCTTGCTCTTTATCTGGAAAGAGCAGGCTTTCCCTTCATTCCAGAAGCATATTGCATAGGACATAGAAATCTAGGTGTCATTTCCAAGAGACTCAGGACTACATTATTCCTCAGATCCCAGAGCCCCTCCACAGTCTGCTTTCTCCCTACTTCTCACAGTCACATGTTTAGTTCATGCGTTTATAGTTATCAGGAAACCAGTAGCCAAGAAACAGCGTGTCTCTTCTATCCTCTTGAAAGAAAATATCCTATTCACGTTTTCATAAGAGAGAGCCTGGATTCCATGTGTAGTCAGTAACCTTGGCTACTGAAACATACTTCTCTGAGGACTGCCCTCCTATTTTGATGTTCCCCTTACTGGGAAGTCTTCAGAGGCTGTAGACCAAAATCTCTTCTTAAGAAGAGTCCTATCAGTGCAGTTCAAACTTTGTAGAATGTGACCAGAGACCACCCAAAAGCCCTATCTTCCCATTCCATTAGTATGTGAGATAAACCATTTAAATATGCATGAGACCCACTTTTGGAAGGCCAGCTCATGTTCTTTCCTTTTGTTCATTCATTATTTATCAACTGCAACTAACTGAGGATAACAAACTCATAACTACCTTTTAAATTGTATTCTTATTTTGTTCCAGGCAAAGTATATCAGACACCATTTTAGATATTATAAGCCTTGAGTCTGTTCTAGTCACTGCTACAAGAGCAAAGCTTGAGTTAAGAAAAACCCGCAACTGAATAGTGTACAGAGAGCAAGGCTTTGGATCACTCAGTCCTAAATGAGATGTCTTTATCAAACTCTCCCCCTCATGGTTCAAGGATCTATGTGGAATAGCTGCTTCTATTCTAATGCTAATTTGGGTCATCCAAAATTGTTTGCATGAGAGGGTCTGCAAGTAGCTTCTGGAAACCTGCCCACAGTTAATTCTGATTGGTAAATAAAGATGCCAGAAGCCAATAGTTGGGGAGAAGAGAGAGAGGCTGATTTTAAGTTTCCCAGGCTTGAGAACATAAGGAGGAGGAGGAGAAGGGGGAAGAGGAGAAGGAGAGGGAGGAGAAGGAGAGGGAGGAGAAGGAGAGGGAGGAGGGAGAGGCCATGCTTTAGGTGTGTGCAAGACAAAGAGACACCATGAGATAGAAAAGGAAAAAGAGCACCCTGGACTCTGGGCCAAGAAAATGTGGCCCAAAGGGCTAACTAATTGGAGTTAAGAGCAGTCAAGATGGAACATAGAAATTAGTAAGCACTAACTTGGAGTTATGGGAGGTAGATTCTAACAGCATGGAGGTAAGGCAGCTGCCCAGCTATTATGCTGCTTAAGAAATATTAAAATATAAGGATGTGTCTGTGTGTGTGTGTGTGTGTGTGTGTGTGTGTGTGTGTGTGTGTCTAAGGCAGGAAGAAACCTCACACCAGGATTTATTAATATTCCTACTACAAGAGGGGAAACTGACTCCAAGGAAACAGTTTCTTCCAGACCAGACACAACAGGAGTGATGCCAAGATGAACTCACAGAGCCTGTGGCATCACCACAAGAACTGCAACAGGTTCAATCAAACAGGGTCCCAGAACAGAAAGGAGAAGTGGACACAAGGCCCCACTCCTCAAACAAAAAGCAATTGTTTACTGATACCCTCTGGCAAATGAAAAATCAGCTTTCTCCAATGGAGTCTTCACTTGGTATATCAACCACACTCCAGGGCAGGCCCTCCAGGGCAGACCCTCCAGGGAAGGCCCCTCCAGGGCAGGCCCCGTGCCCAGGAGTACTTTTTGCTTTGCTTTGGCTTTTGTTCTATTTTGCCTGTTTGTTTTTAGTTTTGGTTTTGTGATTTTGTGAGGAGCTGTGTTTCTTGGGGTTTTGGTTTTGTTTCTTGTGTATTTGTTGAGAGAGAAAAAAGAATATAAAGTTAGAGGAATAGGAAAGTGAGGAGAATTTAGGGAATTGAAGGAGGGGAAAAAAACAGAATCAAAATATATTATATGAGAATGATTTTTTTCAACACTTAAAACAAACAAAAAGTAAATTTTTTCTAAAAGGTGAAAAGAAAAAAAAATAACTCCAGTTTTAGCTGGTTTTATGAATGTGCAACCCAGGGCCCTGAGAACAGGAAATGAGAGGTTCACACTTAAATAAGGATCCATGAATAACCCACTTAGCACCCATTAGCATGTAAACTGGAAATACAGGACAGTTCTGAGCAGTGAGGAATGGAAACTAACAAACAGCTACTTCTTTCTTTCAGTATGAAGATGATTCTAAAATATAATCCAGAAGGCTTCTAGGAGTTTCCTGAGGACTGAATATAACCAGTCCTCTTAGAGACCATCAAGCGCACAGGGGAAGGGTAACACATCTCTGTGCTGATTTTCCTTCCTCTATGTTCATTCTCATCAATTCTCACTCTGTCTCTCTGGAATGACATTCTCAAATAAACAAATAAGCCTTTGAGGCGACCCAGACTAGGACACTGGATACCACAAATAGCCCTACAAAGTAATTCTAAAGGGTGAAGTTTCAAAACTACAAATAACACCTACAATTCAGTAGCAGTCGCGTGAGTGACCAGAATAAGATACAGACAGTGAGATTTACAATGTGAATGGTGGTGGCACTGGACCAGGCTAGTTTGCTGTGGGGTAAACTAGCTTTTCTTAACTACTTGAAAAACTTTGAGAGCAACAAATTGTTATAGCCAGGGCCAACTACCATCAGAGGTATTCTCCACCTGTATTTATATGAGGGTACCCTCACTGTTCGCAGAAAAACATGCTGAAAATCAGGCCTGAAATCTAATTGTAGTCATTAAAATATTACAGAAGACACTGAACACATAGCCCCAGTCTTTTCTGATAATAGACACCTCAGAGAAAATCAGTGCTACCCTAAGACTCACAAAAGAGACACTTAGATGAAGTGGCTTGAGAATATTGAAATTCATATTCCTCTGAATGGATTAAACTATAGGATACTCCCTTCCCCTTTGTAGAGGGGAGGGGCATCCCTTCATGTATAGACCCTGAAAAGAGCTTTTCTAAGGCTGGTATCTACTCATTGATACTTAATGTCTGCCCTGAACTGCCCCTATTGCCTTCAGGCTAATAAACACACAGCAGGACAGTGAAATACATTTGCTCTTAGCAGAAATAGTATTCCCAATGTAGGGGTTGCCAAAACTAGCTAGTAATCACTCTTGTGGGACTTGATCAATGAAAGTAGAAGGATTCAAAGGAAAGAATGCATCCACACGAAGATACTCCCTTGTGATATATGTTCCTGAAAGAACACTCCAGAGCCATGCTAATTCTGCTGAGACGGCTCCTTAGCACTCATATATAAAGAGTTCTACAATGACATGGAAGAGACAGCTCAGTCTGTAAATTTCCTGACATGCAAATGTGAAAATCTAAGTTGTAATCCCAGAACCCAAGGAAAAATTTGAGTGAGATAACACATACTCTAGTATTCATAGCAGCCCAGTAATATGGAGCAGACAGGCAGATCCCCTGCTAGTCAGACAGACTAGTCTACTTGGTAAGCTCTAGGTCAGAAGTAAACTCTGCCTCAAAAAGAAGGTAGATGCCATCTAAGAAATGACACCAGAGGTCCCTCTCTGACCTCCACACAGACATCTGCATACAGAGCACACACATATGCAAAAGATGGAAAGAAAGAAGAGAATGACATTGCACGATGGGTGATACAAAGCTACTAGAACTGGCTGCTTTGGCATTCGGGTGATGGGGGAGAGCCTGAGAGAGGCAGGTTAGTTGGTTGATGTAAAGTGAGCAAGGCCCTGGAGTGGTACACTGTGGAATCAGAGGAGATACAGAGGGAGCCTGCACCTTCCATAAGATGAGGCCATCAGACCATCCTAAGGATTGCTCTCTAGGACCATTGCCAACATCCAGTGTCTCAGCAAGGATTCTGCCAAAGGTCTGTGCCTGGACATTTTATGTGGGAATGTGGTCCCAAAAGAGATAGGTGAAGATAAAGGGTATAAACAGAAAAGAAGAGAGGCCAATACAAAAACCCATCATCGTTTTTCTAAGTGTGAGAGATGTCGCTGTGAGCCTGGAATGTCCAGCATCTATGACGCAGGGAACTTAGAGAATGATAGCATCTCATTGTCAAAACTCAGGTGGATAAGTTCCATAGGAGACAGCAGGCTTTGCTTTAGGGGGAACCCAGACTTAGGTGTCTAATTTCAGTATTGATGAATCCCACTAAAGCCAGATGAGCCATTCCCTCTTAAAAATACCAAAAGACACCTGAGAAAGAACTGAGGACATGCGTGCTGACCCCATCTGGCCTTTCTCACTGCAGGATTTTGAAAGGTCAGAGATATCCCAAGATCCTTTGTCCTACATAACCCTTTGTGGGTTTCACTTGTTTAGTTTACTGACATTCTTGCCACCTGTCCTAAGTTCAAAATCCATTATTATTTCATGGTGATGATGGGTAATTAAGCAACAAATGTGCTAATCTCACTAAACCAGTTTTTAAAGTTAATTTATTTTAACGCATTTAATTAGCTAATATGATAAAGCTCTCTTTCATCCAAAGACAGCCTGCAGGCTCTCCAAGCTCCGTGTGTTATGATTAATGAATTTTCACACATTGAGAAGGAAGGAGTGGGAGAGTTGCTCAAAGCCACACAGCCCTCTGCTGGGGTCACTTAGCCCATGGGAATGCTCTGCTCCTTATCTATTGATCTAGTCTCCTATCCTTGCACACAAACTCTACCTGGCTTTATTATCTTTGTCCTTGCTGATCTCCAAACAAAACAACATGGTTAGGTCTCTAAACAAAAATATGTTCATACAATACACATTTTAGTTTTCTTTTTGTGGCTGTGCTAAAGCATTATGACAAAAGCAACTGGGGGGGGGGGCAGAGGGTATTACATCTTATAGGATAGAGTCCAACATCAAAACAAGCCAGAAGAGAGGCTCAAGGCAGGAACGAAAGCAAAGACCGTAGGGAACATTACCTGCCTGCTCACACTGGCTTACTCAGACTTCTGTTTTACTGACTTGATTATGATGTCTGATGAAGGTAATTCCTCAAAAGAAGGTCCCTCTAGCTTGTGTTAAGTTGACAGAAACTAACCAGCATAGTAGCCCATGTCACCCATCCTTCCAGACTGAGCTTATGGGTCACCTTCTACAGAAAACCTCTCCCAGTCAGGTTAAATGGTTTTCCTGAAGTAGACTACAGAACTAGAAGTGAAGTGTTTCTGTGCTTGGGAGATACTCAGTGGGTAAAAGGGTTGTAATGTAAGCTTGAGGACTTGAATTAAAAGCCCTAGCATCTACATATGGCTGGGTGTGAGCCACATGTGTAATTCCAACTCCTACAGGGAAACAGGAGGCAGGGACAGGAAAATCACATTGAACTCGTAGGTCAGCTAGCTTGAAATACACCGAAGCAAAAGAACAAAAATAACCTGTCTCAAACAAGGGGGAAGGGCAGGAACTAAAGCAGAGCCCATGATAAAAAAAAGGGTTTATTACATCTTACAGGTTAGGATCCATTATTGAAGGAAGCTAAGGTAGAAATACAAGGCAGAAGAAACCTAAAGGCAGGAACTAAAGCAGAGCCCATGGAGGATGCTGCTTACTAGCTTTTTCTCCATGGCTTGCTCAGCTTGCTTTCTTATAGAATCCAAGACCACCTCCACACGGGTAGCATCACCACACACAAACCACAGCACCCCTGTGCCTGTTCTCACATGCATGAACACATACACAGTTTCTGTGAGAGAAAAGTCAGAGTTTGTGGCAACGGCATCAACAAACACAGCATTAACCATTAGTGCACCAAGCACCTCTGCGTCAGATGTTTGCCCACACATGTTGTAAACAGCCTGATTTTGAATCCTCACCCCAGCAAATGGAAGTGTTTCCCATTAATTTTAGAAGAACTAAAAAGCTTAGAACATCAGGGAATTTTTCCTGAACACCTGTGATGACTAGGACTTGTGTTTGCGTGGCTCCAAACTCTGAAGCCCTCAGCTGCTCTAGAGTCTTGGTTGTTATTGTTGTTGCTGTTTTGTTTCCACTTTATTTATTCTTCTCTTATATATAACATCCCAGCTGCAGTTATCTCTGTCTCTTCTCCCTCACCTCCTCTTTCTCCCAGATCCACCCCCTTCAGCTCCCCTCAGGAAAAAGCAGGCCTTCCAGAGACATCAACTAAATACAGTATAACAATTTACAATACGACGAGGCATCTATTCTCACACTGAAGCTCTACAAAGCAATCTATTAGGAGGAAAAGGGGTCCCAAAGGCAGGCAAAGGACTCAGAGACATCCCCCACTCCCAGTGAGCTACACAATCATAACATATATGCAGTAGACCTAGACCAGACCAATTATAAGCTCTCTGAGCCCACTCGAGTCCCAGTCAGTTGATTCTGTGGGCCATACTCTTGTGGTGTCCTTGATGCCTCTGACTCTTCCAATCCTTCCTTCTCCTCCTCCCACAGGACTCCTTGAGCTTTGCCTAACATTTGATTGTGGGAGTCTGCATCTACCCTCATCAGTTATTGGATGAATTCTATCTGGTCTCTCTGTCAATAATTATGCTAGGCTCTGGTTCTAGGACATCCTTTAGGTATGACAAACTGTAGGTCAGAGGTTTTGTCCCACTCCCTCCACTTGAGGCCTTGCCTGATTACAGAGGATGACCAATTCGGCCTCTTTGTTCCCCATTGCGAGGAGTCTTCACTAGTGTCACCCTCGTAGATTCCGTAGAGTTTCCATTGCACTAGGTTTCTACCTTGCTCCCTAAATGCCCCTTAATCCCAGTTGTCTCTCCCAGTATTCTATCCCTCCATTCCCCTGACAACTGCTCCCTCCTGTTGCCATCCCTACCTGCCCCCCAGGCCACCCTCAACATCTACTCTATTTTCCCTTCCCAGGAAGATCCTTGCATTCCCCTCCTTAAGCTTTCCTTGTTAATTAGCCTCTTTGGGTTTGTGGATTGTAACTTGCTTATTATCCTTTACCTTATAATTAGTATCCACTTATAAGTGAGTGCTTAACATATGTGTCTTTCTGGGTCTAAGTTACCTCACCCAGGGTGAATTTTTCTAGTTCCATCCATTTGCCAGGTCCAAATTTCATGATGTCATTTTTTTAACAGCTGAGTAATACTCCATTGTGTAAATTTATCCCATTTTTTTATCCATTCTTTAGTTAAAGAACATCCAGGCTGTTTCCAGTTTCTGACTATTATGAATAAAGCTGTTGTGAACATAGCTGAGTAAGTGTCCTTGTGATAAGATGGAACATCCTTTGAGTATATGTCAGAGTGCTATGGCTGGGTCTAGAAGTAGATTGATTCCCAATTTTCTGAGAAATAGCCATGTTGATTTCCAAAATGGAGATACAAGTTTGGACACCCACCAGCAGTGAAGGAATATTTACCTTGCTCCATATTCTCAACAGCATAAGCTGTCACTGTGGTTTTTATCTTAACCATTCTTACAAGTGTAAGATGGAATCTCAAAGATGGAATCTGATAGAAAAGAAAGTGAGAAATAGCCTCAGATGCATTGGTACAGGAGGCAACTTCCTAAACAGAACACCAATACTGCAGGCACTGCAGTCAACAATTAATAAATGGGACCTCATGAAAAACTCTTATAAAGCAAAAGACACCGTCAATGGGACCCTACAGAATGGGAAAATATTTCACCAACTCCATATCTGACAGAGGGCTAGTATCCAAAATATACAAAGAACTTGAGGAACTAAACATCAGCAAACCAAATAATCCAATTAAAACCAGAGTTTTGTTTGTCTCTAACTCTGACTTCCCTCAACCCCCTAGTTAAGGCCGGCTCCCTAAGTGTCCCTGTACTGAATGTGTAACCCACTAACCCCTTCAACAAATTCAGATCCTGAACAAAGAGACAAAAGGACCCAGTGGCTGAAAGAAAAGCAGCACTGCTGGATCTGGAGAGTTCTGCACTGTTGGCCCTTCAAGGTAAGGCCTAAGGACATTAAAATTACAGTTGAGGTGACAATATGTATTCTAAAGCTTAAAAAAAATGATTCTATTAGTTGCTAAAATGGTAATCAGCTAGTTGAATATGAGTTTTATTGCCATGGTAACCATAAGGCCCAGAGGTAATAAATAAAGAGGCCTTGCCTGTGGTGGGGAGTGCATTCTGTTGCCAATCCCCTCATCAAACACCATCATTCTATTAGTCGTTAAAAATTGGAATAACACTCTTGACAATAATTTTTCTTGTTTTACCTGTAAAACATAAAAGTAGCAAATAATTTTGTCAACTGGAAAGTGTTGGTAATAACTCACGCGTATTGCTGATGCCTGAGGTCTGGATCTCTGTGAGCAACTGAACTGAGGCTGTGCACATGGCTCTGGTAGAATTTGTTTCTCTCCTTCACGTCTAGTGTTCTCCAGGCAAAGAGAAACTGTACTCAGAAACAGGTGAACAGCAGCTTTGTCTGTAGCTTGTGGCTTTTATGTGAGACTGTCGTGTGTGTGTGTGAGTGTGTGTGTGTGTGTGTGTGTGTGTGTGTGTGTGTGTGTGTGGTGAGTGGGTGTGGTGAGTGGGTGTGCATGTGTGTGTAGAAGCCAGACATTGACACCAAGTACTTTCTTTTATGCCTCTCTATCTTGGTTTTCTTTTGTTTGAGAATTTCATACATGTACATAATGTGTTTTGATCAAATCCATCCTGTTCCCTTCCTCCATTTTTCTCACCTCTCTTTAAGATCATTTTTCCTCCCAATTTCATGCACTTTGTTTTAACTCACTGAATTCCCTTAGTGTTGCCTATTTGTGCATGGTTGCAATGTCTCTTACTGAACTGCCAACTCATCAGCTGGTTAAACTATTCAGCTCTGCAGATCCACCTGTCTCCCTCTCTGCTACCCTCACCTCTTGCCTCCTGGTATCAGGTATATGCCACCACCACACCCAGCTTTTTTTTAAATGAAGGTGCATCCATGGTCAGATTCTCGTGCCCATATAACAGGCACCACCCCCCAAGCCATTCGATCATGCAAGGCTCAGTCTTCCAATAGGTAAATAAGACAATATAGATTCTACAGGTAAATAAGACAATATAGATTCTATTTCACTTATGCCTCACCCCAAGAGCCACCTCTGCCTGCAAACCTGGGAGAAGAGATCCACAGGAAGAGCCTGGAAACAGGCTGAGTAAATAACTCAGTTGGTAAAGAGCTTGCCTAATACCCAGGACACACGTAAATAGCAGAGCATGGCTACATGTGTTTGCAATCCTAGAGCTGAGGGAGGCAGAGATAGGAAGATCCCTAGGGCTTGGCCAGTCAACCTTGCCTACTTGGCAAGCTCCAGAGCAGTGAGAGTCCCTGTCTCCAACAAGGTGAATGATCCCTGAGGAATGACATTTGAACACACACACACACACACACACACACACACACACACACACACCTTGAGTTCCTACCCTGACTTACCTGGAAGATGGACAAACCAATGTGGAGCAGAGTTGGAGTTTATTAAAGGTTTTGTTGGATTGTTTGTTTGTTTGATTGATTTTAACATAGATTTAAATACTGGAGCTCATAAAAAGAGAGACATGTGAATATAGGTGTCTCAAAAATGTCATGTTCCACTGCATTATGATAACCACAGAGAATTTTGCTAAGGTTTGAAGTTTATCTTTAAAGGGTTATTAAGGAATTTGAATGAGATCACAGGGTGGTTTCTATAGTGCACAGACAGGATTATAGCTGATAAGGTAGCACTCTGATGACAAGAGTTGTAAGGGAAGCTACATTTTGACTGTCAACAAAAGCTAACAGTTTTGCTTGTGAGATTGTTAGAAAACATCTGAGAAAGGAACAAAGCTAATCTCAAGGTCACACTCACTCATGCCTGAAGCCTGGTTTATTGTTGCTTTAACCTTCTCACTGATAATATCTACATAAAAGGAACACAGTTTGTGTTAGCAGCCTTCAAAGCAAGTTGATTGTGCTGAAATTCTTGATTCTCAGCTGGCAAGACCTTTTGACCAGACTCAGGGTGAAGGATGGAATAAGAGGCTCCTTTCTCTCTCTGTGGTCTTTACATTTGTAACGTCTTTCTGTCCTGCTTTATTCTACCTGTGAATGGACAGAGAACAAAGATGCAGAGAGTAGATAGGAGAGTTGGGACACTGGAATTAAATAAAGAGAGCGCTGTTTATAGAAGAAAATTCTGCAAAGTATCTGCATATTTAACAGCTAGAGAACATCATGACTGTGGTGAGAAATGTTTGCTGGGCAAAGTGACAAGAATCTCAGTGGGAGTGAGGTGAAGGAGGCCAGACAGGATGAGGGAATAGGACCATAGTGGGGAATTCGTTTTATGCTGAACTCAGTCTTCTGATGGTTAGCCAATGCTCCTGTTAACTTCTCTACTCTCGAGATGGCCATCTCACCTCTTGATTATCACCTCACTCTAAAAGGTATATTCTTGGGGAAGAGAAAGCCAAGGGACTGTGGCTGAGGATTTTTCAAACATGGGTGGGACCTAAGTTCATTTTAAAGATTCAAGAGGAAAAAAAATGTGAGGAAGGGTACTAAAGAAAGAGCCTGAACGTGAGCTGGGATAATTGGAGTGTCAGGAAGCAAAAAGCTGAGTGTGCCCCCCACCAAGTAGGTGTATTGTAAACTCAAACCCTACACAAAGCATAAGCAGAGGTGACTAGGTCATGAGGGCTCTGCCTTCCTGAGTGGAATACCGGGAGGTGGGCCACACATCAAAAGAATTTTGATGGGATTGCCATCATGAGCATGGGCTAGCCATAAAGAAAGTGGGCTAGCCATTAAGAAAGTGAGCTAGCTATTAAAAGAGTAGACTAGTCATTACAAGCATGGGCTTGTAATTAAGAGTGGGCAAGCTATAGTGTGATGAGCTAACCATCGTGAGAATGAGATTCCCCACCATAAGAGTGCATGGACTAGCCATCACAAGACTGCGTGTGGTCTAAAATGCATCCCCACTATTTCTTGCTCCTTCCCACTATCTTACCCTTCTGGACAGCATGGTCATTTTCAATAGCAGTGGCCCCTTGACGTTGGGCCTCCTAGGCTTCAGAACTGTACCAAATTAATGTCCTTATCAATTATACTGTTCCATCATAGAAACAGGAAAGAGGAAGCCAAGATTCTTATACCTCCTGCCTTTGCATCCTAGGAGCTCTGTTGCCTTCAACATGCCTAACTCTCTTATCTGAAGGGTCTCAGGGTCCTTAAAGGGATGTGTTCTGAGCACAGGGATGCTTCTAAACTCTGAGCCTTCCCACAGAAAAGTTCAACTAGGAAAGATATAACCAGCAGGCCTGAAAGAACTCCACAGAAGACACTTCGTGTGGTTCTCCAGACTCTTTGGTTGGAAAACTCCTAAGTACAGATAGAAGATGCTCTCAGGGGTCCCTGGGGTCACCCTTTGCCACTGCATCACCTTCATCCACAGAAGTATTAAGGCTCCTTGGCTCTACTCAGAGCTCAGGTACAGTTCAAGATTCACACATATTCACTTGGAAATTCAACTGTCAGTAAGCCTCTGAGGCCCTCAAAACTGTGTGCCCCTCTATGGTATGGAATTGATTTTTCTCTCAACCTAACACATTTACATTAAGTGTAATCACTGTCATGCCTTTGTTCCACAAAGGACTGGAGGTAATATACCAAGATATATGTAAGACACTAAAATCAAAGATCTATAGAACCAAGCAAGTAGGTAATAAAATTAACTGGAGCTGTAGCTCAGGGGTAGGATGATTACCTAGCATAGGCAAGGTCCTGGGATCAATCCCTATCACCACAAGATAATAAATTTAACAAAGAGAAATTAAAGAAATAGAGTCTATCTAGGTCTAACTTTTAATAATAGACTCAAGTCTCAGCCAATGGCCACGAAGAAAGTAACACATCTGAATCTGAGCTGCGCACTAAAGAGAAGAAATACATATAGTCCGGTTAGACCATTAGGGTCCATAGCTCCATTTACAAGGTCCCCTTCAAGAAGATTTAATGGAGGCTGGGGAGATAACTCAGTGGGTAAAAGACTTGTCTCATAAGCATAAGGACCTGAATTCCATCCCCAGAGCCCATGTGAAATAATGCTATGTGCTTGTAATCCCAGTACCAGAAAAGCAAAGACAAGTGGATCCCTGGGATGTACTGGTAGCCACTCTAACCAATGTGGAAAGTTGCAAGCCAGTAAAAGAACCTATCTCAAAACCAGGATGAATAGTGCCCAAGTAATGACACCTGGGGTTTTCCTCTGGCTTCCACATGTGTGCATACACATGTGCACCTGCACCCAAGTGTACGCATAGAAGTTGCAGTCACAAGTGCGAAAAGAGAATGTGGTACATAAATTTTTTTTCACCTATTCCTGACACTCTAATCCATCAGAGGTAAAAGTAGGTCTGCTTATCATAGGGACAATCGGGGCTACCAACTTCTCTCTTCCAGAATGTTCTAAGTCATGAGACACAAGTATAGAGGCCATTGCAAGAGCACCTAGTGCAACTCAGGACAGTGATCCAGGTGTGATAAGAGGTTGGAGTCTAGTGGAGCCAGAACACCTTGCTAAGGCTTAAAGATAGTAACCAGTTACTCAAGGCTGCATAGCTAGGCAGAGTGAGATCTCTGTAGGCCTGGAGCAGAAATTTGCTGAGCTAAAGAGCCAGAGTGAGGATTCCATTGCAGTCTTCTCCAGCCTGGGAGCCCAAATCCGGGCACCAAAATCCTATGGGAGGTGAAAGCATCATGCTGTCTGATGATCATGGTAGTAAAGTTTGTGCCCTCATGCAAAATTCAAGCAACCTTCTAGGATAGACAAGAGCCTGTGGGAGGCTGACAAAGGCAGAGGTGGATGCCACTGTGCAGTGACTAGGAATCCTTCCTGCTGTCTGCCTGGCAGATCTGGTATTGTTCCCCAGCCAGTATAGGTTAGTAGATAAGATAGAAAAAATCACTCTGGATGATTCCCACAGGCCATTCTCCAGCTCCCACAGAGCCCGTGGAGGCCTGGCCTCTGCTGGTGTCCCACTCCTGCCTTCTGGGCAGACGGGGAGCCTTGGAAGCCAAGTTCCAGATATTGGCAGAATGTGAAGGGGCTATAAAACGATCAGAGCCAGAGTGTTCTGCCTGTAACAGGGTGGGTCAGTGTAATTTCACAGTGATAAGGGCAGCCTGCAGTTGTGGGAAAGATAGATAGTTCCATAAAACCCGGTCACCAGCAGGGCATAGGGTGAAAAGGTAAAAGGAGGAGGTGGATCACCTTCACTTAAAGAAGTCTGTGACTGGAGTCCAGACTTTGTTGGTGAATCAGAGCACAGACACCCAGGGTACTGAGTCCTGCTCCTCCTGTTCCAACATGGGGGCTCCAACATTGAGAAGATAGCTGGGTGTGGGTACTCTAGGTAAGCCCACTTCCATCAAAGCTGAAGTAGGCAGTAAGCTGGAGACTGACTTGACCACTATGGGGCCATCTGTATCTATGATTCTGCATCCCAACTCATCCTCAGTACCCAGGATCCCTTCCCCCTCATCATCTAGCACAGTTCTCTGCAGCCTGTGCCAGCTCTGGCCGGATGTGCCCTGTGGTCAGACAGTCTGAACATGTCACTCACAGCAGCTCTGGTGACTGAGTCCTTCAAAAAGAGGCCTGTCTGTGCTGAAACACAGGATAACAGCTAGGGAACAAGGGAGAGGCCTCATTCAGTGAGCCCTGGGGAATAGTACTTTCCTCCAATTCCTAAAAGTGGCTGTACCCCTGGGCCTCAGGAGGAACCAGCTGGAAAGAAACCACTTGCCACACTCCCTGCAAGGTGTATGGAGAAAACACTTGGGTGACTGTTAAGGGTAAAGAGACACAGCCCAAACTCAGTCATTATGAAAGAGAGAACTTGTCCAGTTACAGAGCCTGCATACAACTTGAATGTTGGTACCACAGGGATAAGGCTCAAGGATATGGACAGATAGACAGAGGCCTTGACCAGAACCTTATACCCGCTAAGATGACAGTTTTTTGTGACTCAGAATCTGTTCTTGGCTGTTACTGCCACCTCCTGGTTGTCAGTTTTCATCTCTGCAGAATCAGGGGTGATTCTGCTGCCCTCTGACTCTATGGTTCTCATAAACAAGGAGTAACAGAGGGCCTAAGTCAGGGTCTCTGCTTTCCCTACCTAGCAGACAGTGGCCCTGTGTTTCTGAGAGAGCACAGGATTAGGAGGACTCAGGCCAAACAGGGCAGCAGTGTACATTTGTCCAAGTTCTGCACTGCACAGAAATGCTCATCTAGGGACAAGCTGAAGTCTTCTTGAAACAGGCTGATGCACCTACTCATGTGTAGCGACTCAGATCTCACACTCATAACCTAGCTCTCACTCCGTGATTTCAAGCAATGGGGAGAGCAACCCTTCAAGGTCTTCATATCAGAAATGGACTCACCACTGCTTCCCAGCAGAAATAATGTTCAGCGGATTGAGAATGTCTATCTCCAGGAAGGAGCAGAGACACTAACTCACAGCAGGTTCCCAGCAAGAGTTTTCCTCCACCGATCCCAGCCCAGATTTCTCCTGCCCAGGATTACCTGGTAAGCCTGTCTGCCTGTCACCCGGGAATTCCGCTCTTTGAGACCATCCATGGACGGGAGCCTCCCTTCACCATGCATCCCACTACTCCTAATGGGATTGTCCCAGTATTCCATTTTAACCCTGCTCACTCTGGGCAGTACTTTTGACCTCCAATACTCCAGAACACTGAGCACCAGATAAGAGTAGAGGTGAACATGTCACAGGATAGCTACATGTGTGGATTTTCACTTTTAAAAGTGAACTTGGATGTTTTCAACAGATGCCTGTCTGCTGGTCCACATCACTTCTCTCCTCTTGGTTCTTCCACACGCTACTTGAAAAACAGTGTAACTAAAGAATAGATAGCATCCCATTTGCTTACCATAAGCGATCTGTTAAGAATTCTTCACATGCTATCTGATTGCATGCCCTCCTGAACATCTTCTGAAGCTCAGAAGAGATGATAACAGCTTCCTTAGTGGGCATAACCATCTCATATTAGGACTAGATAGCAGGAGTGAGAGATAAACATTTAGCAGTACTGTATTTGCCTACGCTCTTCAGGAATACTCTGAGCTGAGCTTTTGATTGGTTGACTAGTTAATTGATTCATGGAAACAGGGTCTCATTCTATGACTTACCATGTAGTCCAAGCAGCCTTGAAACTTGTGGCAATCCTTCTATCTCAGCCTCCCAAGTATGATTACAGGTGGAGCCACAACACTCAGCTCAGTTCATTCTTTTTATTAGCCACGCTTCTGTTACTTTCAAATCTTTACCATTACAAGCTTTTTGTCCCTGAGAATTTAGAAAACAAGAGTCATTCCAGAAAAGTGTGGGCTGCTTTGTCTGCAAATTCAGTGGCTCTCCATTGTCTAGGGAACTAATCCATGCTTTCAACTGGCTATTTCTGGTGTGTTGTAGGAAAGAGAGCTGAAGGACACTGGTCACCCTGTTGAGGAGCTCAGGTTCTACTGGGCAGTGATGGGGGAGTATAGTGGAGGCAAATAAAGAAGTCAGAGATGTAATTACATCTAAAAACTGGCAGCACACGGCACTAGCCTGGGGCTGTGAGATGAGGAAAACATTCAGTCTGTCTGTTTATAGTTTAAATCTGAAACCAGGAGGCTGGGGAGATGTCTCAGAACTTATGTGCTTGGCTTGCCTTAAGAGTAAGAAAACTGAGTGTGGCATCCTGATGGAGGAGCTGGAGAAGGGACTGAAGGAGCTGAGGGGGTTTGTAGCCTCATAGGGGGAGCAACAGTGTCAACTGGCCAGACACCCCAGGAGCTCCTGGGGGCTGGACCACCAACCAAAGAATACACATGGAGGGACCCATGGCTCTGGCCGCATATGTGGCAGAGGATGGCCTTGTTGGACGTCAGTGGGAGAAGCAGCCCTTGGGCCTGAGGGTGTTCCATGGCCCAGTGTAGGGGAATGCCAGGGCAAAAAGGCAGAAGTGGATGTGTGGGTGGGTGGGTGGGTGGGGGAGCACCCTCATAGAGGCAGTGGGACGGGGAATGGGATAGGGGGTTTCTGAAGGGAAGACCTGGAAAGGGGAAAACAATTGAAGTGTAAATAAAGAAAATATTCAATAAAAAAATGAAAAATATATTAACCAAAAAAGAAAAAAAAAAGAGTAAGAAAACCTGAGTTTAAATCCCAGGACCCACATACAAAAACCAGGACCGCATTATAGTCCTAGCACTGAGGAAGCTTTGGTAGGAGGATCCCTGTAGTTAGCTGAATTAGTGAGCTCCAAATTCATTGAAAGGCCTGCCTCAAAAATAGGGTGGAAGCTCAATGTAAACAACTCCCATTGTTGAAACACAAGTGATGTGCACACAAGTACATACAAACACACACACAAAGACATAAACACACACACACACACACACACACACACACACACACGAGACCTAGAGAAGGAAAAAGGAAAATTAGGGATGCTGGGATAGGAGGGCACTCAATGATGACCAAAGTTAGTGATAGCCTCAGGCTAAGATCACAGTATTACCTGGAATACAAGAAAACTTTGGCAACTAGCCCAAACAAGCTCAAAAATCTCCAAACACAAAAGCTGTTTTGCTTTTCCCTTCTGACAGAAGTGCCCACTTCCCTACAATCAGCCTGGCAGCAAGGAATGAAGTCACCCAATCTGACTGGAAACATGTTTGGCACCTCCCTCTCCCTTCTCTCAAGGTTTGACAGGCTGTCTTCATTTTTCTTTTTGTTTCCATACACTAGGCACTCAGGGTCCACGTGGGTCTATACAGCCAGGAACACAGCTTCCAGTCCTCACTCATTGGACCTCTCGCCAAGACTTTCACTGCTGGCATCAAGATTCTTTGGCAACAGACTCACCTGAGACCCACAGCCTCACTGCTGGTGGGAAAACTCCTTCCTACTTTGGGTGCAGACACCATTCCTGACCTCTGAGGTGTTCCTCTTCTGCCACTCACATCAGCAGCCTGCTCCTGAACTGTTCTTCAGAAGGCTGCTCTCAGTTCGCCAAGACTCACCAAGAATTCAGAGCAGTAACACCTTTGGGCCACCTCCTCAACTGGTATCTCACTGCTCCCAAGAGTGCCACGTCTCTGTGTTCCATTGAGCTGTCAGTATTCTGTTTACCCATTCAATCAACACTCCTGTGTGAAAACTGTCCGTCACTTGCCCAACACTGCCCACCCATGTCACTCTTGGTTGGAGGAGAACAATTGTCTTACCAGTATCACAGTGCAAGGAAGAGGCACAGCCAGGACTAGACTACTGGACTCCTGAGTCCATGTTTGGTTTCTTCTTGCTCTGTTCCACAGTTTCTTTTCTATTGTTCCTGGTGACCTAATTCTCTCCCTCCTAGAGTAAAGGATGTACCCAAACTAGAAAGCATGAAAGCTAAGGTGCTGGAAAGGGGCTAGTGACTACTGTGAGTCTTGGGTCTCTGCTGTGTAACCATGAGTGGGCCCTGAACCTCTCGGAGTCTTCTTTTTCTCATTTAGTATTCATACACTCTGATCCATTCGTAAAGGACTGCTTGGTCAATCTGATATCTTCTCAGGAGCAAAAAGAGGGCTGGCACCACAGGTCTGGAGGTATGGAAATATTGACGGATTGGGAATTGACAAACAGAAGGCATAAAGAGGGGCATGTGGGATAAAGAAAAGAATATTTCTTACAATTTCCAGAAAAGGCAGCTAAGGGAAGAAGTGTTTCGTTTGGCTCATAGACAGTCTAGCATGGCAGGGGCGACAAGATGCCAGGTGGGTCCACCGTAGTCTGGGTGATTGGTTGGGACACGTCACCTCACATCTCAGCAGATTGGAAGCAGGGAATTGACAGAAGCCAGACTTGTGTGTCTCCCCACTCTGTGGGGCCCCTTCCTCCACCTAGTTCTCACAACCCCCCTAAACAGGGCCACAAGCCTGAGACTGAGTGCTCAGCACATGAGCCAAGGAAAAACATTTCCCATTCAAACCACTACTCACTCTCTTCCATTTAACACTTGGAAACCCTGATAAACACTTTAGAACGGGTGAGAGAGCAGGGGCAGAGGAAAGCAACATGGGTCTTCAATCCCTGCACTAGGGAGGCAGGCACAGATGGGTTCCATATGGTGAGCTCTTGCCCAAAAAGAGAAAGGAAAGGAAGAAGGAAGGAAAAAAGGAAGAAAGATAAAAGGAAGGAAAGAAGGGAGGAAGGGAAAGAGGGGGAAGGGAACAAGGGAGGGAGGGAGGGAGGGAAGGAAGGAAGGAAAAAGGGAGGGGAGGAGGGAACAAGGGAGGAAGGGAGGGAGGGAGGGAAGGAAAGAAAAAAGGAAGGAGGGAGGGAGGGAAGGAGGGAGGGAGGGAACAAGGGAGGGAGGAAAGAAGGGAAGGAAAA
>JANHMN010000018.1:1894954-1909699 GCA_030674055.1 Rhabdomys pumilio
AGGGAGGGGAGGGAAGAAAGAGGGAGGGAGGGAGGAGGGAGGGAGGGGAGGAAAGAGGGAGAAAGGGAGGGGGAGGGAGAAAAGGAGGGAGGGGAGGAGAGAAGGATGGAGGGAGGGTGAGAGGGAGAAAAAGTGAAAACTGGCTTGAATTGTTGGGTCAACTAGTTGCCAGGGTCTCCAGCTCCAGGAGGGAAAGGGGATTTTAAGTCAGCCCCTGGATGTCTCCCTATACACATTGGCCTCCATGATCAACTCCTAGTCTGCCTGGGACGCCTCCCATGCATGCTATAACCCCTGTATAAGGCTCAGTTTTCTCATCTGCAAAATAGGATAGACGTGACCCAAATGCTATAGGAGGCCCTGTGAGGTGGTAGAATACCAAAACATCTGGGGCCACAACCCACATATCTATTTATAAACTGCCCAAACCAGCAAAGGGAACGTGACACTGCAGTGTGGCCTGTCTCAGTACATTACAACTGCAATAGTAACTGGGCCTTTTCAAGCAACAGGCCTCATTTTCTCCATTTCTCAAGAGGTCATGTTGAGGCCTATCTCCATCCCCCACTGCCCACCCCCATGCCCAGACATTTAGAGTGCTCACAGATTAGAGGCGTATTTATTGTTAAAACCTCTCACATTACATTACAGGCCTGGGTGTGTCTCTCCTTGGAAGCTCCTGTGATTCCACATAATCAACACTCATCCTCAACAGACACTGTGCCCTGAGCATTGGGGACATAGGGAAAAGTCAGCCACCCTTCTGCCTTCCAAGATCAGTGTGAGAATCTAAACCTAGCAGAGAAGAAGGCAGGTAAATGAGAAAACGGCCTGCTGCGTGATCAGCCCTAGAGCGGGCCAGACTGCCAGGTGTTGTGGACCACACTGAGACACAGAGAAGGTGATAGAACGTCTGAGTCTGGTGTTCAGAGGAGCAACAGCCATGGACAGGAAAAGTACATCTCAAGCAGGGGAGGGCCAGAGGCCACCCACTACCCATGACATCATAGCCAGCCAGGTCTCAAAGTCACCATGGGTCCCTTGTGCGAGTTAATAGTTGAGGAGTCACATGGGTCAACAAGTTTCTCCAACCCAACTCCCTCACACCTGTCAATCATCCTGCACTTCCTAACAGGTGAAGCCAAGTTATGGAAGGTCCCCTATGGTGTGCAGGAAGAGCTTTGTGTTTCCTTGGGTACACAGTCACACGCGTCCTATGTTTTAAAATATCAGCTGCATTGAAGTTAGCCATTCGTAGATAAATTAAATTGCCTGAAAAAGCACCCACTCAGGATGAAAGGAAAGAAAGACATCGAACCTCTGCAGAAGGACCTGGGTGGTCTAAAGAGCCAGGCTGGCACCTGACTTTGCAGGAAGGAAGAAAGGAAGTATCAGAGGCTCTGAGAAAACATCCCTGGGAGGAAGATACTTCAGGCTTTTGGGTCTGCTAGCGGGTGAAAATTTTGCTTCCATGGAACAGGGTTATGGGAAGAAGATGGCCCCATGGGTAAGCAAGCTATTTATCTGAGAAACTCTGAACTGAGCCTTGTGGGACCACATTGCATTGATAGGACAGAGTTCCCTCTGAACATTCCTGGGACAAGCCCATATGACAAGCCCAGGACTGTCCTTACCTAGTTCTAGGACCCCTGGTGTGCTACCAAGGGCCTTCTTCAGTCACTTTAAGTCCCCCTACAGGGCTCATGGCTAGCCAAAGCCCACAGTGTCAGTCTGGACAAGGAGCATTGTCCCCTTCCTCCATTTTGGACACTCTAATCTCCTCTCTCCTCCTGATACACTCTGTTCTGGGCAGGGCTGTCTCCAGAAGCGAGCGCACTGTGGCGCAGCGGCTTGGGCGTCTGCCTCTAGAGGTCGGGTGCATGCCTTCCCCTCACGGTTCGAATCCCATCGGGCTCTGTTGCGGAGTCTAATGGGGGGGGGGGGTAGTTAAGACTCCCAGAGGCCCAGGGAGCATTTCTTCCTTAAGAACTGTTCAGATAGCTAGGTAATGAGAGAGAAAAAGAGAAAGAAAGAGAGAGGGGGCATGGATGCAGAAGTTCACATGTCTCTACCAGTCAAAGATAATTTACATAGCTAGGTTGAGTATTAGGTTACACTTCTGATTGAGCATTACCATACTTATAAAGCCTTTGATTAACATTTAAAAAAAATTGTATAAAAGCAAAATGGAAAAGGGGGCACGGGATAGGGGTTTTCTAGGGAGGGGAAAGGGGTTGGCATCTGAAATGTAAATAAAATATCCAATAAAAAAAAAAGAACTGTTCAGATGACCAAAGACTGCAAATATTTGCCTCCTCATTTGCCTCCTCTTCCAAACACATTTTGAAGCAGCCTGGGTGTGCTTATAAATATCTTACATTCAAGGCAGGATGTAAGGGGGAAAGATGGATCCATGTTTACCAAGTCACAGGTAATGGGAGAAAGCACAGTTGCTGCACCGTTGTGACAAGGGGACCACAATGTCCTCTGTGTTTTCAAAGAGCTGTAGGAATCTAGAGAAGAAATTATCAACAAATGGGATCAGAGAGATGGCTCAGCAGGTGAGATTGCTTGCTTCCTGGCCTAATGAACTGAGCTCCATTCCCAGACCCACATGGGGAGGAAGAGAACCAATGCCCCACTTTGTTCTCTGGCCTCTGGACACACACCATGGCATGTATTCATTCATACTTGTACATACAAAATTAATAATACATGTAATTTTTAAAGAAATTCTCAATGTTCAAGAAGATAAGTATATTCAGCCTTGTTTAAACCATTAGAGTGTGTACATGTATTAAGTTCCTAACTAACATGTGTTGATTGATGCTTTATGTGCCTATTAAAAATAAATGTAGGGTCTAAGAAGATGAAAAGTGTTTGCATCATCCAGAACTCACATAAAAATTTCCAGGTTGTTGAGGTCCAGAAGTAGCCCCACAAACCACACCAACACCAATCTCAATCAGACAAGAATGGTTTATTCTCCTGACCAACCAGGGCAAAAACTCAAAGCTGTGCACTGTACATTTCTCAGGAACAGCTTATAAAGTCTAAAACTCCAAAAACCATAATGAGCTCATACATAGGTGCTGGAAGTGCTGCCTAGTGGTCAGCCCTAACTCAAGCCATTTTAGACAATGACAGTTTAATTTGATGGGTCCTATGTAAAGCTTTGTATAATTCCTTAAGATTAACAAACCTCAGAGCATACAAAACATAACAAATCAGGGTATGTGGTCAGCATGACCCTGCCCTGAATCAATTTATTTCTCTGTGTCAATGACTGGCAGGCATATTACAGCAACAATATAAAACAGCTGGCAAGCATGGAACAAAATGGCTACAGCTATGCTGGGGTGAGAGCAGGCCTCAACACAGGTGATGTGGCACATGCATGTATATATGTGATTTATTAGAATGACTAAAGGCTGTGATCTACAATGACTACCTATGAATGAAAGATCCAAGAATTTAGTAGCTGTTCAGTCCATGAGCCTGGATGTCTCAGCGAGTCTTTACTATATGCCAGAAACCCAAAGAAGTAGGCTCTACTGCCAGTGAATATATGGACTTCTAGTGAGGCAAAAGCAAGCAAACGAAGAGCAAAGACTTCCTGATTTCATATGTATATGAGCAATTATTCTCAACCTTCCTAATGCTGTGACCTTTTAATAGAGTTCCTCACGTTTGGTGACCAACAACCATAAGATTGTTTCATTGCTACTTCATATTTTGTAATTTTGCTACTAATTCAATCCCCAAAGGGATCACAAACCACAGAATGAGAACCACTGACTTCTGGCAGAAGACAGGGCCCAGATTAAAGGCCTGGCCCAGATTAGAGGCCTGGCCCAGATTAGAGGCCTGGCCCAGGTTAAAGGTAGGTTTTCTAACCTCAAAAGATCTAAAGGTGTGTCTTCCCATATCAATAATCCAGATTAGAAATGGATCTTCCTACTTCAAATTAATCAAAAACATACCTCACAGGTGTGCCCCACTTGGGGTTTTTAGTTAATTCAAGACATAATCATATTGACAACCAAGAATAGTTATCACACACATAGATGAACAGATAAATTTCAATAAAAATAGGCAAAATAAAAGTTACTACTCAAACTAACTTATTGTTACATAGACATGTTCTATCTGCCTTTTTTTGACAGACCTGCATAGCTGCCTTGAAGTCCAAATTTGGAGTCCTCAGTGTTCCAGACTGGAACATATGGGCAGGTGGGAGAGTTGTGAGGCCCAAGCAGAAGTACCCTACCCCTACCATGTCTCTGTCCTATATTCTGCATCCTATGGTCACATATGCACATATGGGGACCCCTAATCACACAACAGGCAAGCCTGATAGCCACTGCAGCTTCTACCTGGCACCTCTCTGAGTTGGAGGGAGACCCACAGTGTGGTCCACCTCATACAACAATAACAAGGGAGAGAATTCGTATGTTAGAAGTAGACTCTGAGACCACATGACCAGAAAGTTCCAAGGTGCTGAGTAGCCAGAGCCTGAGTAGAAGGAGGGGGACAGTGCTCCAGTAGTTCAGACACTCTAGAAGAAAGGACACTAGTAAAGGAGAACCTTTAAAACGTAGTCTTTTCTCACCAGGTTCCAGGGTGCTATTTATAGAACACATCAAAAGACAGATCTCTGTATTAGCAGGTCCCTGCAAAGGGTATCATATCTCACTCCTCTTTACTTCCACAAGAGTTTGTGCTTCCCTTCTGCACTAAGGCAAATTTGGGTTCTAGCACCTCCTGCCCATGGCTAGTGGGGTGAAAGGTGTGGAGTCTGCAGGTCTCACCTCATAGGAGAGAGGTGGGACCTGAGCCCGCCTAGGACAACACAGTACTAGTGATAGCATGTTTGTCCAGCCATCAAACAATCTGTACATTTTTATGGGGGTGGTATCAAGAGTTTAAGAAGTTTAAATATGTCCACTTGAGTACCAGAACCCTGCTCCTGGTGATCCCATTTGGAATCCAAATAGGAAAACATGACAGAGACATCCGAAGAACCTCTATGTTTGACATGGAAATTCCTGTTTGTCCTTCCATCTCCTTCTCTGGCCTGTGATTGATTCAGGCACTGAGTGGGGTAGAAAGCACAAATGTCACCAAAGACAGGAGAGTATCTGGCATTCACCACCACTGGAAGACAACCCACTGGTCAGAAGGCAGGGGCTTCAGAGGGAAAAGGGCATTTGTCTTAGTTCTGAGCTATTGCTTGGGTGATACTATTGTAAATGTTGGTAACAACAGAGCAAACAGGATAGGGAGGCTATACTGACTCTTGAACAGAACTTCAGCTGTTGGAGTGTGGCGCTGGGGGGCAGGTAGATACCTGCTGAAGGAAAGATCAGCACCTTCTACCCTCTTCATGTCCTCCAGCTTGTGCTCTAAGTTTCTTCTTCTCCCACTTCAGAAGCTTTCTACACAAGACCCCAGACACACATACCACACACCACATACACACACATGACACACATGTACACATACATACAACACATATACTATACACATATACACATACCATACATGCATGCACACACCACACACACATACACACACATCACATACGCATTACACACATACATACTACACACACACTCACACTATACACACATACACATCAAACACACACACCACACACATGCACACATACATTTTCTACACTCACACATACTCATCATGTACACATATTGTCGAGAGCACTTATATCCTAGACTGTCAACTGATTCTGACAGGAGGTGCCTCTGGAATTATGACAGACAGGCAAGAGTCGAGATCTGGTCTTTCAAATGCTTTACTTTCAATATCGGGTTCATATAAGAAAGTCACAGTGTCATATAATAGAGTCACAGCACACATGCAAAACCAAACTAGGGAGACACACACTAAAGCTATGGCTGCTACTATCCACATCACTCAGTCACTCATAAATAGGACCTGTTCTCAGCTCAGGTTCGGGCTGGACGTCTCTGTCACCTCTATCGGACCGGTCCCCTGGTCCCCTGCTCCACCTGCACTTCCCTGATCGTTTGGGTTTCATCAGAGTCCAGACTATCGTGGAGTGAGGGGGGGGGCTAGTCATGATGGGCTGGTGAGTGGAGTTTCTCTGGGGTTTTTAAGCTCACTTCCAACCAGGGAACGCCCTGGGGCTTCTCTATCTATCTATGGCACTCATTATCATCACATCACACATAGGGCACATCTGGTTTTACTCTTTGTCTAATAGCTAGGTTCTGTCCATCTGGCCTTTTGCTATGTCATCTAGCCTATGCTGGGTCCTCTGGCCTGTACCAAAGAGACTCTCACAATAATGCTCTTTACACATATACCACACACAAGCACACTACACGTATGTGGGTAGGGTGGCTGGAACGCAGGGTGTTCCTCCAGGCAGGAAGTTAGGTGCAGTGGCTGCGGCTACAGTGGCACATTAAAGGCCTTCTCCACAGTTCCTCATGGCACAGCCCTAACGACACGAGAAAGTCGTTGGGTTTCTAAGACGGCTTTATTGGCATGATGGATGATGGTTGAATCTGGATGTGCACCCTTGTGAAACCCAGGGCAGACCTGAGTTAAATAGGGAGGGAGGGGGAGGGGCTGGGGAAGAATGTTTGATTGGCTCTGTCCTCTGGCCTTCAGGCATCTCATTAGTACATAAATCTCTCTAGGGCCTGAGGCCTGTAGTCACGCCCTCTACCTGTGCTCTTGGGGTGAGGCTGCATTGCCCTGAACGTGACTGAACAGTGCAGGTCAATGGAATTCCATGCCACATGTTAGGAGCCTGGATTCTGGGAGTGCAGCAGAATAGATGCCCATCCCTTACAGGCAATGGACACCTGTTGGGTCTCCGGGCTTTCCAGCCAGTGCTTCGACCAAAACCAGCCATCCTATCACAGTCCTACATACATACACACTACACATTCACATACCTACACACATGCACACATACTGTATGTGTACACACATGTATGCACATATCATGCACAAACATGCAAGCATGTACACACATATACATCAATGCACGCATGTTTACACACACTCCAGGTGTGCGGCTTTGTGACAAAGTAATATGTCCCCCAACATACCTATCTAAAGAAGAAGGGTTTTTCCCTCTGTAGAGAAGTTTGTTACAAGCAGAAACAGCAGAAAGAATGTGCTGAAAGGTCCCACCAGACCTGCTATGCTGACAGCTCACCACTGACCCGCCTTGGTCATGTCTGCCTGAGCCCAGGGGAGCACTAAGCCTGGAGGTTCTTGGAAGCTTTGCCTGCTCCTCCAGGGTCTGCAGGGAATTGCTTTCTTATCAGTTTTCAGATGAAGCTGTCAGACCCAAGGAGGTTAACTAACTCAGCTGTGAGAGGTCACTGAGGAAAATGGAGGCCAGTGGGGTCTGCGCTGCTGCTTCTGCTGATGGCTTGTTTAAGGCTTAGTCAATCACACTGGCTCAACGGCCCTCCTCAGGGACTCTTGGGAAAATGATGTCTGGTGAGCACAGCACTCAGACAGACAAAGGGTGACAGCAGTTAGAGCTTCCACTCTAAGCCACTTTGTTACCTTGCTGTGTTTAACAAAAGGTTCTCTGTTGTGGTTTAAATCCAGAATATCCTTCACAGGCTAATATCTGAACACTTGATCCTCAGCTGTGACACTATTTTAGAAGGCTGTGGGCACTTTGAGCAATAAAGTAGAAACAGTAGGAGCAGGCCTTTGAGTGTTATGACCAAGCCTCTGATTCCAGCCTTACTGTCTGCTCCCTGGTCCTCCATGATATGAGCAGCCTCTGCTACACACTCCTGCCAACATGGGCTGTCCTGCTGTGCAGCTCCCACCACAATGGACTGAAATCTCTGTAAAACCATGAATCCCAAGACATGAGTTAAGGTATTCATCCCCAGCTACTGATATCATTTGGGGAGGTTCTAGAAACAAGAGGCAGGACCTAGCTGGAATAAGTAGACTCTGGTAAATATCTGGTTCCTGAGCCCTTAATATATCTCTCTGCATCCTGGTGGCCACTAGCTTAAAAGCCTCCTCCACACTTGCCCCACCACAGTGTGCTGTCTCAGCACAGGCCTAAAAACATATAGTCAAGTAACCACAGGTGAGCACTCTCAAAACCTGAGACAAACAGATCTTTCCTCCATTGTCTTCTATCAGGTCCTGTGTCCCAGCAATGAGAAAGGTGTGTACCACCCCAGCCACCACTGTCTTATATTGTGAATGTGTTCAAATTGTTGAATAACAGCACATTAATATGTCTACATCATAGATGAGACAGTACCTTTGAATACTGCAACTTGCCCTGAAGTTTGTCCCCTGAGAACCATTGTGACCACTTAGCCAGTGTCTCCCTATCTTCCTTAATGCATTTACTTTTAGTCAATGTGTTAATTTTTCTGGGGTTTAAATATCAGGGTATCATCCTACACTGATTTTGCACATAGACCAGTTTCTACAAATGAAACATGAACTTGAGCAGTCTCTTGGTGACCTCATCTCATCTGCAAGCTGGCAGGACACATCGAATACCTTCCTTTGTGGTTAGTGTGAGACTCAAGCAACCAGAGGTGCTGCCTAGTGTGCGCACAGCCCTGTGAGAGCTATGAGTGGCCACCATGCAAATAGCTTTAACCACTTCAGTGGAGATCCTTCTAGATTAATATTATTGATCAATCTTTTTCAAAACTATTATTTGTATATGAATATGTTCATGTATTCACACATACATGTGTGTTTGATGTGTATTTGTGGGTATGTGGACCACAGCATCCATGTGAGCTAAGTGAACAACTTTGTGGGATTAATTCTCTCCTTTCATGTTTATTTGGGTTCTGGGAATTAAGATTGTGCCTTTATGTGCTGAGCCATCTCACTGGCCCGCTGTCAATTTTCTTACCTTATTTCTTACCTTTTCTTTTTTTTTTCTTTTTTTTTTTTTATCAAATCATAATTTTTACTTTTTAACACAGGGGTTATAAACACAAAAATGCAGGATGTGGGGAAGGGGATGACACAGGAGCATAAGTGTTCAGGGAGAGTACAGATACCTTTCAGAACAAGGTATAAACTGGGTTAAGGTTCAGGAGTCAGGTCACTATGACTCTTCCTATGATTCACTTGTCCTTATCTAATTTGGTACTATCTGCCAAAGGCTGCCTATTTACAAGGTCTATGACTACTCAGGCTGGTAGATTTCAACAAAAGCTGCTTGTTTACAATAGTTTATAGCCCTCTGTTTCAGTGTTTTTCCATAGAGACCCAAGACTTTGTGTTAGCAGGCATGTACGTTGGGCCTATTGCTGATTTTAGGCTTATGGCTGATTTTAGGCCTTCAGTGTATAAGCAGGGCTGCCCCTGACATCTCCTCCCTTCTCCAAGTATAGAAGGGCTGTGGCAATTCTAATCTTGCCAAGGCGGGGATAGAGGCCTGACCTCCAGTAATTAAAGGGGACCTTGTAATGGCTCCAGTCCTCCTGTCGTTGTCCAGTGAGGCATAAGGGCCATACCTGTCCTGATGTCTTTTTCCTGGAGAGGGGATACTTTTGACATCAACCCCTATGCAGTAAGGCTTGTCCCTCAGGGAACCCAGAAACATATTTTTAACTTTTATTTATATTCCCTTGCAGTGCTTAGCCTCGAAGCCTAAGCAAGAATTCAGATTGCCAGACAGAAGGGGTTCTGGGTGGGCTCTCTCTGCTTGGTCTAGGGGCAGAAGTCCCCTCTTTTAGGTTGGGTGGAGATAGGACTTGGGAATACCCTGGATAGAGTAACAACCTCATCTAGAGTCTCGTGGTCCTCCATATCTGACTTATGATAATGTATCTGAATAGATTTTGCTATCAGAATATCTATCTGTTGTTTCACAAAGTTAGTCAGCCTATTTAAGGCCCAGGGACCAAAGGAAATAAGCAAAAATAACCCAATTAATGATCCCAAGATGGAAGGAAGTAGAGTTAATAATCATGCAGAGGTTGAAGACCAATTCTTGTATAAGCTCTCCTTTTTCTCTTTCTCTCTCTCTGTTTTTTCTCAAGACCTTCTCTGGCCTTTTTCATGCTTTCTTTAATCATCCCTGTTTTGCCTATGTAAAAACAGCATTCTTCTTTAAGGGCTGTACACAGTCTAGAGCTATACACAGTCTTTTCTATTGTAAAAGAGAAAATCAGGTCTTATAAAGTCCTTTGCAATTTTGGGGATCACATCAGACAGCGAAACAAGAGATTTCTTCAGATTAGTGATGTCAATCTACAGCTGTTTGATGTCCTTGTCAAAGGCCCATCGGAGGTCTGAGTAGTATAAGTCCGGAGGCCAGCATCAGGATTAGAACTCCTAGTAGCAGACATCACGGGTGATTAATTTTTACCTGGAAGAGAAAAAAGAAAAGAATTCTCAGGGAAATTTCTCTTCCCTGGATGTCAATTGTTATTCATCTTATTTATAATTGGGCCTGGTTTTGTGGAGGTATCTATTTAATTCATTTATCTTTTTGTCGGCCATTTAGTTGTTCCTTCTGTGGTATCAAACAGTCATATCAGTCCTCGGCCCCATATAGGAACTGGGTCCTGGCCATTCCATTTAAGGGTAAGAGGGTCCTTCCACATAGTTGTGGCATAGTTTTTATTGGTCTCAGCAATGCCAGAGGCAATCAGCGGCAGATTTGCCATGAGCTTTCAGTTTTAGAAAGTTAAGAGTAAACAAGGCATGCTCCTTCCACCCTCAAAGAGTCACAAAGACACTATTTAAAGAAATATAATTCATTATTAATAATCTCTTTTATCAAAGGACTATTATAAAACAGCCAACAATTAATTACCTTTTCTTGTTATTCTGTATTCTTATTCTTATTATGTAGTATTCTGTACCACGGATTTCCATCAGTAATTTAGCTATTTCTCTTTTGGTAAGTATTTAGGTTGTTTCCACGTTTTAATTTCTGTACATAATACTACATTGAACACTCCCATATTGCATTACTGCTATCTTATTGGATGTTTAAAATAACTCATAAGATAGATAATTATTTACTAGCTCTTGAACTAGGGAACTGAGACCAGTACAGTCAAGAAGCTGGGCCAGGGGCTATGTGCTGGTGGCTTTTTAATAAGTGTTTGCTTTGCAGTTTTCTCCCCTCTTTTAAAATATTCACTTTATTTGTTTTATGTATATGAGTACATTGTAGTTGTCTTCAGACACACCAGAAGAGGGCGTCAGATCCCATTACAGATGGCTGTGATGAAGAAGTCAGCTCATCAGAGCCTGTGGAGGATTCCACCAGACTCCCTCTGCAGAAAGGAGAGGCTAAATTACGTTCCTCAGAAAGAACACAGTGGGAAAACAGCATGTAGACATATTCCTCAGGGCAGGCCATCGTCCCTCCTCACCACCACCACATTCCCTAAGGATCAATCAGTTTAAAAGTCACACTGTTCTGCCAAATACATTGTGCCTAGTGGCTGTTGCTCTATTCCACCCCTGAAAAGCTGGGCAACCAGCTGCCCAAGGTGGTCACCTCTCCTTTTGGATGCAAGACAAGCCCATAATGCTGGAAAAATAAACTCCTCTTGCTTTTGCATCGATCTCTGGCTAAGCATGGTTCACTGGGGGTGGGGAGTAGGGGGTCCCTGGTGGATAAGGCTCATCAGAGTCTTACAGTGAGCTACCATGTGGTTGCTGGGAATTGAACTCAGGACCTCTGGAAGTAGTACTCAGTGGTCTTAACCACTGAGCCATCTCTCCAGGCCCTGCAGTTTTCTTCTTTATCTGGCTAGCTCCCAAATAATTAAGACAGGGCTATTTCACTTATTTAACAACCTCCAAGGGCAGAACAACTGAGCAGTATTGCTGTGTTTTCATCCTCTAAGCTAATGTAGCCTACCTCCCCGTCAAAATCCCAGGGACCCCTGACACCACCACTTTAGTACTGATCTGACTCTCTGGACTCCAGATGTTTTCTCAGTGTCTACTGGACTCTCTCCCCTTGGCAAATCTCCACTTCCTTCCCTCTTCTCCTAGCTGGGAGGAAACCCATCCCTATTCTCTCCCCTGCTCAGTCACTGACTGATTAGCTTCTTTATTGACCAATCAGGGAATAACTGGGACTGAGCAATGTTTTGCAATCAGATATGGGGGCACAGAAACTGGCATTTGAATAATGCAAGGATAATCTTTACACAGTACACAATAACATTATGCCTACAATTATAGAGATAGCTCTGCCATCTAAATGCACTAGCTGTGCAAGGGAGAGGACCAGAGTTCAGATCTCTGGTACTGATACAAATGCCGTGGGAATGTGGCATCCCACCTGCACTTCCAGAAGCCTTAAACGTGGTATCCCCAAAGCAATCTGGCTAGAAAGATTAGCCATGTTGGCAAGCTCTGAGTTTGGCCAAGAAACCACACTTCAAAGAATAAAATGGAAGGGTGATTGAGCCTACAGCCTCTACACTCATGCACACATACACACACACACACACACACACACACACACACACACACATGTTCACATGCACCTATACAACATTCATGTACTCAAACACAGGCAAACATGCAAACCATGGGTAGTGGAGTTACAAAGAGAGTCAGTGACACTAGGAGTAGGGGAAGGGGAAGGAGAATCATTGATCAAACATTTTCAAAAATGCCACAATGACACCTAACACCTTGTGTGCTAATGAAGGGATGAGAAAGAAGGACCAGCAGGGAGGAGTCAGGTTAGCGTGTGGGCCAGTCTTTGGAGCCCACTCCAGCCCTTGCCCTTATCTCACCTGCAGACCCAACCTCTTATGTCTTCATCTACAGCAAAGTCTGCCTCTCCTGGGTCACATAGGCGTGAATACAGCCTTGTGCTTTTCTCATCCCATGTCTAACCACTAGACTCCTTCCAAGGAGGGGCAGATTGAGAAGAAGCAAGTCCTTCCACACCCAGGGGTGTCTGCAACTCAGGATTCTTGTCCTCCCATAGAAGGTCTCTTCTAGATCCCAGTCTGCCACTGGGAGAGAAGTCAGGAGGCCAGACAGGTAGAAAAGATGGGGAGGGGCCACTCCAGGTCTCCCGGAACGGCTTCTTCAGGGAGGCAAGGGCAACGTAGCTGGGTGAAGCCTCTAAAGACCCTAGGACCCCACAGCACCTTCCTGGGAGCTCTCAGAACACCTGTCTCCATTCCCCAAAGCAATGCTCCTAGAAAGGTCAGCATCCTGGGTTGTGGCAGCAGCTCCTCTGACCTCTGACCAACCCCCAGGTCAAGTGTCACAGAGAACTCTGTCACATGCAGCTTTGTGTGTTCCTGCAAACTGTGACCTACATAAGATTTGTGCCAAAAGAGAACATTGTCTTTCACCTAGGCTATTTATGAAAATATTATGATTTATGAAAATGTTAAAGTCTCTGAAAGATTCCTTTATGTTCCATTAATTTCCCAAAGGGCTATGTTCTAGAAATTAGATGGCTACACTATCCATGAGAAAAGGGGAGCTTGGCTTTGAGGACAGATTTGAAAGAGGCCTTTACCTTACACTGGTGACATTCAGACTATTCTGCCTACAGCATTCACTTTGGTGATACGAGGGAGGCACACAGACTGGCTCTTTCTTAGGGGGCAGGGGGAAGGTGGGTTCTCTTAGGACAAACGAAGAGGCTCCACCAGGCTGAACCCTAAGGCAGGCCACAACAGCAAGCACTTGTTAGTCTGTCAATGCAGGGGTGAGGGGAGAAGCCCCCTTCTACCCCTCCCCAAGACAGGGAGAAAGGCAGGTGCTCATCCCCACTTGCTGATCTCCACCATCCCCTCAGTGGGTTAGCAAGGGCTTAAGGTAAGCAGGCAGCAGGAGACAATTCATTAAGTATAATCAGATAATCCCGATCCTATCAAGGATTCACTCCCCAACTTGGAGGGGGAAAAATGCCACGGGGGTGGGGGAAGCTAGGAGGGCACACAGAAAATCATGGCCAGTGCTCCATTCCTTCCTCCTAACAGCTGGAGTTCAGGAGCAGATGTGGGGCTCGGCACACAGCTTTGCATCCAACATGGACAGTGGCTGGAAAAATGGAGCCGGAGCCCTGAGTTCCACAGAATGAAGAGGCTACAAACACCCACTGCACGGGCTACTGGTTGAATGTCCTCTGTAATGTCCGTGCGGAATATTAATTACTATTATGACAACGTTAAGAAGTGAGACCTCAAGCTGGGCGGTGGTGGCGGCTCACGCCTTTAATCCCAGCACTTGGGAGACAGAGGCAGGCGATTTCTGAGTTCGAGCCCAACCTGGTCTACAGAGTGAGTTCCAGGACAGCCAGGGCTACACAGAGAAACCCTGTCTCGAAAAAACAAACAAACAAAAAAACAAAACAAAACAAAACAAAAAAAAGAGGTGAGACCTCTAAGGGGTGGTTTTAATGCCATTATTTTTGGTGTAACTCACTACTGCAGTGAGTTACTTTGAGGCTGGGTTGCTGGTGCTGTGGGGGGAGGGGTGCCGAGCTCAGGCATTGATGTGTTTATAAAAATTTAGAATATGGTCTATGAGTATGTGGTGAGGTGTGGGGAAGGGCATGTCTCTTGGGCCCATGCTGAGGCATCCCTTTCCCCTGAGGGAACAGCCACACAATGGTATAGTGTAGAACAGAGTTTATTCAGGGCATGGGGAGGCAGTTAAGAGGGTAGTAGAGGCAGAGAGAGGCAGAGAAAGAGAGAGAGAGAGAGAGAGAGAGAGAGAGAGAGAGAGAGA
>JANHMN010000018.1:1909799-1954245 GCA_030674055.1 Rhabdomys pumilio
GGGGAGGAGGAGGAGGAGGAGGAGGAGGAGGAGGAGGAGGAGAAGTGAAGGCTGGCCATGAGCATGAGAGAGGGGGAGGAGAAGAGGACAGAGGGGGAGCAGGAAGGCAAGAGAGCAGGAGAGAGGAGGGGCCAAGCAGCCCCTTTTATAGTGGGCCGAGCCTACCTGGCTGTTGCCAGGTAACTGCAGGGTAGAGTCTAGACAGAATGCCTCTCTGTATCCCCTGCGTTCGTTCAGTCTTCTATTCTGTCTCAATGAGACACAACACAGAGGCTCATCAGATGAACACCATGCCTTCAGACTTCCCAGCCTCTGGAGCTGTGAGCCAAACTTTTTTCATTTATAAAACTTCTAGACTGCGGCATTCTGTTACAACAGAAAAAAGAATTCGATCCTCTTAGGATTGGAATTCCACAGGCCAGGTCTTTTCTACCACTCTCCTGGCTCCCAGATTGTAATCCCAGCTTGAGGCTGATCGCAGATAGGACAGGGCAGGGCAGGACATGTCAGAATAGGTCAGCTTTCTGCAATTGAAGCTGGTGGAGCTCCTGCTGGACGCTCTGTCTCCCCCTAGTGGCTAGATCAGAATTGTGCCCTGGATGATTGCCCAGTCTCAAAGACTGAAGCCATTCAGAAGATCATTCCAGAAAAAGAAAACAATTCTATCCATTCCCAGAGCATGCAACCTAAAAACCACTGCCTTCTTCTCTTTTAGTATCTTGGTCCACTTTCCACCCTAGAAAAATAACAGAAGGTGCTTTCGACCCCATTATGGACTCAGCTGTGTCTCCATTAAAAAATCATTTGTTGAAGCCCCTAACATATTATGTGATAATCCGAACCCCTGTTTGGACATACAGTTATTACAGAGGCAATGGAGACTATAAATCCAGTAGGAGTGGTGTTCTTACAAGAGGTGAGGACACACAAAGGCACAGGCGAAGACCTGGTGAGGCACAGGGTAAGACGGCCACCTGCAAGCCAAGAAAGGCAGGGCAAGAGAAACTCCCCCGCACTTCAGTCATGGGCTTCCAGCCTCGAGAACAATGTGAAAATGCATTCTTGCAGTGAGCATGCTCCAACATGAGATAGTCTTTAGAGCAGCCTGAGCTAACAAAACAGATGCATTTCCTAGTCCTTCTTCCTCCTCTGCCTCTGTTCAGCTCTCTGCTCCTCCCATCTCTGCTTCTTCTCTAAAGATAGCTTCTTATTCATTCTACAAAAAAAGCTCAGCACTGACCTTGCTCTGAGAGATACAGTAATGAGTCAGAGCATTTGTCTACCCAACCAATATTTGTTGAACTACTCTAGACTCTGTCCACAGGCCAGCCTCTGATGTAAGATGTGAGGTGTGAGATAGACATGGTCCTCTGGGCACACTGTCTGGCGACAAAACAGCCACTTAGAAGCTTCTCTGAGGACTAGTAGGATGGCTAAGCCATCCCATAGATGTCGCCAGCTGTTGAGTCTGACACTCGTGAGGATGATCCTTGGAACCAGCATGATGAAAGCAGACAGCAGACTCCCATGAGTTGTTCTCTGACCTCCACACATGCAGTATGACACTCATGTGACTACACACAGGCACACACAAGTTGGTAGAAAAAATAAATATGCTTAAAATTTTTTGAAATTTTACTGCTTTCACTAAAAAGTATTGACTCCTCACTTGGGCACACGAAGTAACTGAGGGTGTAAGTCTGATGCCCATCTTCTTCTTGACTGCCTCTTTCACTTTGTTTTTTGGTTTTTTGGTTTTTTGGTTTTTTTGGCTTTTTGGTTTTTTTGGGTTTTTTGGATTTTTGGTTTTTTGGTTTTGTGGTTTTGTGGTTTTATGGTTTTTGGTTTTTGGTTTAGTTTTGGGGGTTGGTTTGTTTGTTTGTTTTGGGCTTTTGGAGGTTTTGGGGGGTTGGGGTTTTTTTGCTTGTTTGTTTTGGGGTTTTTTGTTGCTGTTATTGTTGTTTTGTTTTGTTTTGTTTTGTTTTTCTTTTTTGGTTTTGGTTTTTCGAGACAGGGTTTCTCTGTGTAGCCCTGGCTGACCTGGAACTCACTCTGTAGACCAGGCTGGGCTTGAACTCAGAAATCCACCTGTCTCTGCCTCCCAAGTGCTGGGTTTAAAGGTGTGCACCACCACTGCCCAGCTCACCTCCTTCACTTTGACTGGTGGCAGAGACATAAGCCAGTATCCTTCACCTTTCCTCCTGAGTCACTGTGGGTTCTGAGAAAGCTGATCCTCACAGGATACCCTGCCCCCATCAGACAAGCGTAGTTATCTATGATGGAGAGGCTGATCGCTGGAGCAGAAGCAGTCGCCTCATAGGTGGAGCCCTCACCAGTAACAGTGAAAAGGATTCTCAGAACTACCTCACAGCCAGAACAGCAATGATGATGGGCCAGACTTAAAGATGCAGACCTCTTGTTTTCCCTTTGCCCCAGCTCTTCCTGTATTTAAAACTAAAGCTTATATCAGAAACCTAAAAGCAAATTTGGGGTCACTGGACCCTTTTCCCTGTCTCTCTTCCCAGTGTAGCTTCACCACCTAATTCTTTCTCTGCTCTTCACGATAGCTGATCTTTTTCATTGACATGCTAGGAAATGATAGCTAAGCCTATAGGGGGTGCCAACGCCCAGATTTTTTTATCCCTAAAACTGCCAGTCACAGGGCAGAGGGTGGAGTGCATACCAGCATGGCTTCCTCTGAGTGTGGGGTTCACCAGATGTGCTTGATTCCCACAGGAGAGAAAAGACCTTGAGCCTGGAGGTGGAAATTCACTGTGCTTTTGAAGGATGCTCAGGGGCTCTCACCCCCTCTCCCTTACTAGAAATATCTATCACTAAGAGTGACTGCTCAATGAACGTATGTGACTTACACTTAGAGGAATAGGGGCTGTTCATTTAGATAGCCAGAGTGTGCATCGAGAGCAGGTATCAGCTCAAAGGAGAGAAAGAAACTTGTCCCAGAGGTGTCGGACCTCCTGAGGTGACATCCATTCTGCTGTGAAAGTTAATTATGGGTCTGGGAAGCTTTATCCTCCGTTCTGCTCAACAATTACAATAGACCCCTAAGTGTGAGAACACACTGCATCATATAAAATGGGATTTAATTATTCTCCCAACACCCAGGAATTAACCAGCTTTGGAGGAAATGCACGCTTTAATGTGGTCATTTGGCAAGCAGGTGTCTCTATCCTAACTCCTGCAATCCCTCCCAGGTGACATATGAAGAGCCGAAGCAGGTGACACCATGAGTACATGGCTTCAGGGTTCCTGCAGTCAGGAGTGCAGAGTTCATGTTTGATCTCCCACTTGCCTAACAGAAACATATGGAGTGCCTACAACAAGGCTGGCACAGATCTCTCAGACCTTGGAGAGACAAGGTGAGCTAGGAGGCAAGCATCCCCTCCAGTTGCCAGCTTAACTCTAGCCAGGGAGACATCCTGCACCGAGGCAGCCATCGGAAAAGTGATGAGCATGAGTTAGGAGAACTGACTGAGCAGGAAAAAACAAGAGGGTTTATTGAGTTACATGGCCAGGACACACATCAGGTGAGTTCCCAGGAGAGGTGGGGGGCACACCACTGAGAGAAAGGGGAGGTTTTTAAATCAGTTTTGGGAAGCCACTTGATCTTATCCCCCAGCATCTATGCAGGGTCCATACCTGGATGCATAGATAGACCAAGACTCTCACTATCCTATCTCACTATGTTAGTAAGATTTACAGCATAAGTTGTCTTCCCTGAAACTGACCGTTTGCACAGGGTACCATGGGTCACTAGCAGTTAGGCTCCAGGTAACTACACAAGACTCCAGGGGCCGACTTCTGGGGGACATGGTCTGAGCGTTAGTTCTGTTAGCTCTGGCTGTGCATTTTTGTTTTACTCTTTTGTCTCTACACAAACTAACAAGATTACAAACAAGTGAGAGGTCAGATAGACTGAAGTTCTGTGCTGGGCATTTAATATACCAAGCTGTGCTACCACAGGGCATGGCAGGCCCCCAGGCCATGTGGCTCTACACCGAACAGCTCAATGAGAAGGTAGCATTGATACTGAAGCCTGAATCAAAGAAAAGTCAACTCAGGAACAACAAACATAAAGAGCCAAGGCCAGAAGGAAGGAGTGAGCAAGTGGGTGGGGCTAGAGGGGGTGGGGCACTGGAAAAGGAACAGGTGCCTGGACAACCTGAGAGATCAAGACAAGGAGTTGGATTTTAAGGGCAGGAGAAAACATTACAGAGTGTTTGGAGGTCAGTGGAGCCATCAATTGCTCTTCCATTTCTGAGTTTTTCTCCATCTGCTGTGTAGGAATGGAGGTGAGGTGAACAGAGATGAGCCACAACAGTTTTGATGATCATGGTGTCAATGGCTGGCCACCTTCTTCCAAAAACATGACCCTTTCTGACCTCTTACTGCCAGGAATCGTGCCTCACACTGTGCATCCAAGGCTCTGCATCGTAGAAGGCACCTTTCACCAAATGGCATTTGATGTGAGCTTCTTAACAAATCTGAGACATACATCACCACCATCACCCTTTCTGAGACTCAGAGAGGTTGAATGCCTGCCTAAGTACACACAGCCAGTTAGTGGCAAAGCTAAAGATGGAAGGATACAGCTTCCTTGTCAGAAAGACAGCCAAAACACAGAACTTTTAGAGAAAATAGTGTTTAGACCCATGCTGCCAAATGGTAAGGGTTTTTTGGGGGGAGGGGGGCAAAACCAGTCAGAATCTTTTCAATTCAGTGACCCTTAAAAAACAATCTGGATCTGGGGTGAGCACAGACTTTGGAGCACAACCTTGGATGAGAACCTTGGCCCTCTGCTTCCTCGACTATAAGGGTGAGTGGAATCAGCCAGGCTATGAGAACCCGGCAGAGATCAGACACCTTTATTGAATCTTCTCCACAGGGGACAATTCTGAGGCTCAGTCTCATTTTATACATTAGTGTGTGTGTCCCAGACTCTCTGCTGGGAGTTGGGTGTGTGTATAGGTGGTGGAATGACCCGAGATTGGGGGTCAGGGGACGGAGTCAACACTGGGACTGGGAGTTCAAAAGGCCTTGGTGCCTCTCCCCCCGCCTTGGGGAATCCTAGGTTCCTAAGCCAACACTGCCACCTAGTGGTCATTTTCTCCTCTCTCTAGAGCAGGGGAAGATGGCAGGTCTCTCCCACCATCACAATGGGATGCTGGACTAGCAAGTCCTGGATGAGGATGAGTTTCTTCATTTCCAAGAAGCCTCGAGGAAGCGCGAGTCTTGGAAGTCCCCTTTTAGAGCCTAACCCTCAGCAGCTCAAGGGTCACCAGAGCCATGAGGTAGAATAAAGAACCAGAGAAAACTAGGGGGCACTATAAGAGGAAGAAACCACTCACCTAGGGCTTTTTAGCTCTCTTTTCCTGGCTGACAATAAATCATTGCCTGCAGAGCCAATAATCCCTCTTCCAAAAGATGTCTCAAATTAAACAACAGGTGGGCTGTGCTCACTTAGGAGCAGACTGCTTGTGACCTTGAATTTTACTACACTCCCATCTCTCATCTTTAACTCTAAACAGTGGGTCTCATAATATTTATAATTTATAATATATAATGTATATATCATGTATAATAAAATATATAGTAATAACATAATGTATAATATATATTTAATTTACAAAAGAAAATCTAAGATTAAAAAGCTGACAAGATGGTTCAGTGGATAAGAGCACTTGGCATTAAGCTGACAAACTGGGTTCAGCCCCTGTAAAGGAGAGAACCAACTCTCACAAGATATCTTCTGACAACAAAATGTACCTCGTGTACATTTGTGCACACACACACACACACACACACACACACACACACGAAAAAAAATGTTTTTAAAGTAAGTCAACTCATATGTTTTCATGTAATAGTTTTTAGTCATGGACGGTCTTACATAGCACAGGTTCATTACGGATTAATCCTCTTGCATTTACCTCCAAAGTGCTAAGATTACAGGCATGTGCCACCACAGCCAGTTACATGGTGTCTAGAACCCAAAATGCCGTGCTTACTAGGCAAGCTCTCTACTCACTAAGCTCCTCAACCCCCATTTTTACATAATTTTAAAATTTCACTTAAATTTTAGGCTTTGCTTAAGGTTTAAATGTTGTTGTACATCTTGCCCCTTGAGCAATAAAAAGCCACAAAATTATACATACCACCATTTGAAAGACGCCCCAGATGCCGCTAATTTTAAGAAGACTTGAACCCAGTGTTGGTATCAGGAACTGACATTGCAGATCTGCTCAGAACCCAGTAACATCACACCTAGATGACAGGGACCCGCACATCTGTGGCCATGGCAACCACCATACATTCCCAGAATCCATTTGGTTCACACACACACCCCACTTTACCTGAGAGCAGCTATGTCACAATTCAAATAAGAGGCATACCCCTCTGACCTCTCTCTCTCCCTTTCCCCTTGTCTTCGTTGCCACCTTTGCCCCCTTCCCCCACAATAACCCCATCTGAAATTGTATTGACCTGGTGTGGTCTGTCAAGATGTGAGCCACAATTCTAACACAACACCCAAGTCTTGAGTGTTACTTTCATCTTCCTATGTGTCTCACTGTCTAAATTCGTAATAAACTCACTAGCTTTAATTCATTCTGGGTCATCCCTCCTGCAGCATAGTTACGGATCCAGGTATCCCTGGGCTGAGGTCCCTAAGAGGGGAAGAGAACTCCTCTTAGGTAACTATGATCAACTGATATGAGTTAAATATGAGAGATAGCCACTTAGTGTTATAAAAATGTGTGCATAGAAACAGGTGCACACAAGGTCCCAAACTGGGCTAGGGGCTGGTGACACAGACAAACAACTCACAGCCTGTGACTCACATCATAATATATGGTAAAGGATAGCTCCAGCTACCTTAGAAACAGGGATTAGGCCTGGAGACATGGATCAGCAATCAGAAGAACATATTCAAGAAGTTGGGTAAACAGGTTGGGTACCCCAGTTGGCATATCTGTAAAAACAAATAATAAATAAATAAGGCCAATCTTACTGTGTAATGTCCAGTGGGTCTAGTCTGAATTTCTGTATTTTTATTTGATTTATTGAGGTTTTCATTTCTGCATGTCTATTTCAAATTTTTCTTTCACAATCTTCATTTCCTTGTTCATTCATCACTGGTAGTTTGAATTCCACTTCCACGTAGCTTACTTTCTCATCCTACTTTGTCAGCTTCCTCAGTTCATACCTCTACCTATTTGTATCCTTTCCAAAATCATTGACTATTCTTATAATTAGACCAGAATATTTCATCCAACATTTAAACTACTCCTATAGCTTGGAGCTTGGCTATTGAGGTCTCATGCTGCCTTCCTTGTTCAGACTTTCCACCTCTGTGCAATGGATATCTGTCTTCATCACTGATCCATTGCTGTGAAGAGACACCATGACTAAGGTAACTCTTATAAAGAAAAACATATAATTGGAGCTGGCTTCCAGATTCAGAAGTTTGCTCTATTATCATCATGGTAGAGAGCATGGCAGCAGGCATGGCAGGTACTGAAGCAGCAGCTGAGAGCTACATCCTGATTGGCCAGTAAAGAAAATGACACTGGACTTCGCATGGGCTTTTGAAACCTCAAGACCCTCCCTCAGTGACACATTTCCTCCAATAAGGCCACACCTCCTATCTTTCTCAAATAGAGTCACTCCCTGTTGACTAAGCAAATATATGAACCTATGGGATCCACTCCTATCCAAACCACCACAGTATCTCTCTGGTTTTTGAGTCTTTTGACAGTAGCCTTCTATTGAAGACTTAATCCCCAGTACCACTCAAAAAGGATGCCAAAAGACAGAGAAATACAACAAAATGAAACCTACTATACCACCAAATAAACAGAGAACAGAAAATGGCAAAAATAATGTAGTTGAAGTTAAAGATTAACTAGAGCAGAAGCAATGTTATATAAAAGAAAGGGGGAAAAAGCCAAGAAGAGTTGAAGAAAGCAAGGAAAAACTGTGGAGGTAAAATAAAAAATCTGACTTCACTATGAAGAAAACATAAATAAAACTGGATGTGTGAAAAGAATAAAAAGGGGGGAGGGAAACAACCGTAGACACACATGGTTTAAATATTCTTGGCCCAGGGAGTAAGTGGCACTATTAGGAGGTGTGGCTTTATTCAAGCAGGTGTGGTCTTGTTGGAGCAAAGTGTGGCCTTGTAGAGGAAGTGTGCAACTATAGATGTGGGCTTTGAGAACCTCCTCCTAGCTACATGGAAGCCAATCTTCTCCTGTTTGCCTTTGGAACAATATGTAGAACTCTCAGTTTTTCCCATGCTATACCTGCTTGGAAATTGCCATGCTCTTGACTTGATAATAACGAACTAAACCTCAGAACCAGTAAGCCAGCCCAAGTTAAATGATGTCTTTTGTAAGATATGCCTTGGTATGATGTCTCATTTCAGCAACGGAACCCCTAAGACAGACACAGACACATTTTTAATAAAATAAAATAAAGCCTAAACTATAGTGAAAAGGAATATAAAGGAGAAACACAAAAAATAAATCATTTAACTTTGAAAAAAATAAAACCAACCAGGCAGTGGTGGTGCATGCCTTTAATCCCAGCACTTGGGAGGCAGAGGTGGGTGAATTTATGAGTTCGAGGCTAGCCTGGTCTACAGAGTGAGTTCCAGGACAGCCAGGGCTACACAGAGAAACCCTGTCTCGAAAAACTAAAAGAAAAAAAATAAAAAAATAAAACCTATGAAGTAACTTTTTTCTAGGCCTTTTGCTGGAATCATTAGCTGGAAAGATGGTCAGTTGAGACAGGAATCTTATCTTTCCTTCATTCCAAGTTGGTGCTGAGCCCAGTCCTGTCAACAGTCACTTGTCCATCAGAGGTGAACCTATCAAAAGCTTTCTCTTTTCTGTGGTGCTGAGCTCAGGCCTGTCAACAGTCACTTGTCCATCAGAGGTGAACCTATCAAAAGCTTTCTCTTTTCTGTGGTGCTGAGCCCAGGCCTGTCAACAGTCACTTGTCCATCAGCAGTGAACCTTTCAAAAACTTACACTTTTCTGTGGACCAAGAGCTGCTGCTGCTGGGGTTCTCACTTGCTCCAGTACACTCAGGGAGGGACAGCTACATGCAAGAAGATTGGGTTGAATTTCTCTCCCTTGAAGCTTTACCAAAGAGTCCCATGACAGGTGTTTGGAAATGTTGGTCCTTTGGTCTAACAAGAAAGAAGGAAATGATTATCACAATATGCGGGGGAGGGGGGAGTAACAGGGGAGCTGCTAGGGGCATGTGAAGTGAATGAATGGCCCATTCATTCACAGAAAAATGAAGGAAACTTTAGAGCACTATTTCATTGTACCTGATCTATCCATTAATCCATGGGCATTCTAGAATTCCCGTGTGCCCTTTGTCCCCCAAAACTAATTACTCAGTGGAAATAATGATGTCCAGTAATGAACTATGTTCCTGAAAGGGTGGCTATAAGGTCAAAACAGCATCACCTTAATGTGTATGAGAAATGCAAATCCTGGTCTCCCAGCACATTTATTAGGAGTCTGGGGACAACACTTTGTTCCCCAACCCCCACCCCCACCCCCATCTCTGATCAATGTGGCCCAGGATCAAAACTAAGATGTTCTGGGGTGAGTGAGTCAAGAAGAGTTAAAGGCAGTTTTGGAGGACAGCAGAGACTCAAACTGACAGCCTTGAAGTGACCAAATCTAACCAAGTGTGACCCTGGGCAGTGATGGCACCAGCACCTCCTGGGAACTTGGTTACAATGCATAGACTCAGCATTCACAGTGCTTAACAAACAAGATCATACCTCTCCATGACATGCCCAGGGCACTGACCTGTATTTTAACATCTGGGATGTTCAGAGAGGACAGCCTTGCCTCTCTGCTTCCATAATTCAAGGACCAGTAACTGGGCTTCAGGTTGGTTCATGCATGTAAATTACATATGTGGCAAACTCAACTGGAGCCCTTTTTACTGTGAGAAAACTCTCATTTCCCACTTTGTAAAATCTGGGGACAAAACTGAACCACCACCTTCTCCCTTAGGAGACCTGAGGAGCTTAGTTCATATAGTAAAGTCCTCACTCACCTAGTAATGGTGAGGGCAAGCTCTCCAGAGGGTGTCAGTGACTAAAGTAAAAGTGTAAGAATCTGACATAAAATCCACAGAAACCCCATAAAAGCCATGACTCAGTAGCCCACCTGCAATTGCAGCATTCAAAAGACAGAGAGGGGCTTCCTGTGGCAAGATGACTAAACTAGCCAAGTCTACCAGCTCTGGATTCAACTGAGAGACCTTGCCTTAGTGAGAGTGATGGAGAAAGATACTCAACATCGACCTGAGGCCTCCACTCATGTGTGAAAGAATCCATAGAAGCACACATGCATGTGCACATGTGCACATGCATTCACACCACTCATGCACCCATGTATGAGAGAATACATACCACATATACATATACAAGCAACCCCCCACCCCCTATCCCTAATGATAACAAAATCAGAGGCCTGGGGAAAGTGTCTAAAGATCTTGAGGAAAGCAGACCTAAACAGATAGTGAAAGAATCTCAGATCTTGTAAGACCCCCCACAAAGGGAGGACCTCCCTCAAGCCTCAGGAATTCTCAGCCACCCAATAACTCACAAGACACCATTCTTGATGCAACAGCAAGAGGTATATTTTGGGATCAGAAGACTGATGATCAATTCATAACCCACACAGGAGCAGAGGGATTGACAAGACAGCCTGGCTAGGGGCGGTCTTATATAGGGGAACCCATAAACGGGGGTTGGGGGAGGTGAAGGGGTAACCAAGGAAACATAACATAACATAACATAACATAACATAACATAACATAACATAACATAAAAACATTCAGTTCCACTTTCTTGGAACAAGTAAACCTGCATTCTTTTGCTCAGGTCTAGAGCTCACAAAAACTTTCTATGTTTTTCATAAGTTTTCTATACCTTTCGGTCTCACCATAAAAATTAACTTCTCTGGGCTCCTGGAGAAGCACATTCCAAAGACTTACACATACATCCCAGGAGAAGGGCCTAAGATAAGAGGTTATCAAGAAGCTGGGCCCTTAACCTGGCTAAATAGGAGCTAGGACAAGATAGACTTAGCTAACATTCATTGTCACAAGATAATGTGTAAATATGAGTTGCCAGAGAACTGGGTGTGGGAACAACCTATTAAGATCAGCCTTTGTGGATAACATTGTCTAAGAGATAATTGTAAAACTGCCCTAGTACCCTGTAAAAATGTATAAAAACTGTTCTTAGCTGAAGCTCAGGTTTCTTCTAGCCTGCTTGTGGGGGAGGGAAACCCCAGTGCACTGATATCAACTAAACCTCTTGCTTTTGCATCAAACCTCCTGTCCATGAGTGCTTCTGTGGGAGCATGTCCCACCTGGTTTGGATCTTAGGGTCCAACAGTAGCCAGCTTTAGCAGACAGACCAAGGTTCTCCCTGCTTCCTGGAGATTCTGTTTCCCTCTAATACCCTATGAGCTGTCCTTTGTCTCTACTCAATAATACCCTCGAGTTACAGAGCCATTTAGAAATGAATTTTCCCTTCCCTTTGCTCATGGTGATAGATCACTGTGGCTAAGGATATGAAAGGGACAGACAGGACACTCTGCTCATTCACCTGGCTGCTGTACTGCTTCCATGCTCTTCCTCTCTGTCCAACAGGCCTTAAAACTCTCATTCCACATTTAACTTTCAGGGGGAAAGAACCAAAGAAAGACTGAAGGAGTAGGGCACTTTACTTATCTAAGCATTTCCCCAGCACCCTTTGAAAACTGTAGCTTCTCCTTGTTTTCTGAAAAACTTCCAATTTTTCCCACCTCTAAACATGTCCTAGCTAATGATGCCATATGCAGATGACAAAACAGAATGAATTTTCCCCAAAATTAGCAAAACCTTCTCCTAAAATTAAACTGGGTTCTGGAGAAGAATTGGGCAAGTCCTCCAACTTCTCTGGATCTCCAGAGGTTGATAACACCAAGGTAAGGTCACCTGAAGAAAGTACTTTAGGCAGGCTTCAAAGGTATTTATGGTCACAGTGTCACATTTGCCTACCAAACAGTGATGGTAAGAACTGTCATTTCCCTAGCCCTTAGACACCTGGCTCTGTGCAAAGCTGGTGGAGTATGTGTTTACAGTGTTGAAAGCTTTGACCCTGTCATTCCTGGCCTAGGGAAAGGCCTTAGGCAACTCTCTTAATTTTTTAAGCTTCTACCCTGTGAAATAAGGATAGGTGCAAGGTGTGCCCTCCCCCCAGCCTTGAGCAGGCTGGAAAGACTATGTTTACCACAACAGACCTAACAGTAGGACCTGGGTGGAGTTACCCACCTTGGCTGCAGGTACAACTTCCTACAAGAACTTAGAAGAATTGACTTCCCGCTGAGCTTGCCTTGTGACATAATTCAGCTGAGATAAAGCATGGGTTCTCTGGCTGAAACAAAGAATGAGTTTGGTGGGGCTTTCCCTTTAAATTAGAAGAGCTGAATATTAAACTTTGAGCCTTGATCAGAAAACTTTGTCTTGGCTTCATGCTTTTCTCACCTCTCCATCCTCTCCTTTTTCATTTCCAGCCATCCTTTCAGGTGAACCCAGTTTGTCCGTGGCCACAGGCGGCTACAAGGGACTAGCAAATCAGTTACACATTTTAAAGTCATTAGAAACATTGCCGAGACAGGACTTCTGTGGTTTGAATGTCTTTCATTTGTTAGAAACTGAGTCCCCAAATTCATGTGTTTATAGCATTTTTAGGACTAAATGAGGCCATAAGGTGGGGCCTCCATTATGGCCTGGTGAAGTGGAAATTTGTGTTTGTGTCATGGGATGCTATGCTGAAGCAGAGTCTGTGATGTTTTGCTGAAGCAGACCAGTGAGAGGACATGTGATGCTTGGAGAGAGTATTAAGTAGGGCCCAACAGACAGTGACAGGGCACTTGTATAGCTAGCCGTGCAATGCTTTGTTGGTCTTGATTCTTCGCTGATCTTCACTTGGCTGAGAGAAGCACAGCAGAGAACTTCTGGCATTCTGTCTGGTTCTAGTCATTCCGATGACTCGTGCTGATTGGGTGGAGGCCTAGCTGTTTCTGCTGGATTGTGTTGCCACTGATGATTCACATTTGATGACACTTTTGATCTGGACTTGGTATCCTGACTGTTAGTCCAAACTCCACCTCCAGAGTTACCTGGCAACAGCCAGGTATGCTCCTCCTGAAGACCCCCAAACTTGGAAGACCCTTACTCAAGTCTCGGGAAGTCACGGCCACCAAAAATCGCAGGACACCATACCTGGATGCAATCAGCAGAGGTTTATTAGGGAGAGTTGGCTGGCCAAGGTCAAATTGCTCGCCCACACAGGAGCTGAATTTGACAAAAGACCAGCAAGCTGAGGGACTTTTTATAGCATGGGGTGGGGAAAGGAAGGAATTTTTGCGTGGTTACACATGATTGGTTGCTTTACAAATTTTGAACATCAGCAAGCTGTTCCAGTCGATGGGAGGGGGGGCAGTTCTTGCAGGTGGAAGCTTATCTAGGTTAGCAGAGCATCTAGTTAGACTTAAATTACAGCTTTCTGGAACACTAGGAAGACCTCAAGGGGAGGAAGGGATAACCAAGGAAACAACATAAAAACAGTAGAAAGTTAGCTAGCTCCTGGAACCACCCAGATGACTTGCATCTTTCTTTGTGGTCAGCAATGTGTCTTCCTGCTTTGGGCCTTCCTCACCCACAGATGGGTTCTCTTCCCTGAGGCTTGAGGAATGTGAATTCAGCAAGTGTCCTATGACTCAGGGATAATGTACTCCTCCCGGAATGTATCCCAGGGCAGTGAAGGCCTGAAATCTTACATTCAGTTTCGCTCTCTTGGAACTAGTGAGCCTGCATTCTTTTGCTCAGGTCTAGGCGTCATAAAAATTTTCTATATTTTTCATGCCCTTTAAAGAAAAGCCTGTATATATTTTATAAAATGGTCTTTTCTAATTTTTCACTTTATACTCCCCACAGTTACCTGGCAAAAGCCAGGTAGGCCTGGTCCACTATAAAAGGGGCTGCTTGCCCCCTCCTCTCTCTCTTACTCTCTTACTCTTACTCTTTTATCCTCTTACCCTCTTGCCTCTAGCTTCACTGTCCCCTTCCCCCCCCCTTCTCTTTCTCTCTCCACATAGTCATGACCGGCCTATACTTCTCTTCTTCCTCTTCTTCCATCTTCTTCCCCCCCACCTTTGCCCTATCTCCTGAATAAACTTCCCCTCCTCCTTCAAACTGTATGGTCTGGAGTGGTCTGTTTGCAGTCAGACAGATAACAACTAACACTGGTGCATTGGACCAAGATCGAATACTTCAGGAACTGCTGTGCTGCCGACTGCTGCAGCCGCTGGCTGCTGTAACTGGACAGGACTAATGCCACGTGGCCTGCCTCTACTGCCACCGCCTCTATGCCACATGGACTCCATCTCCACTACCTGCCATCACTGACCGTGTAAATTTCCACTGCTGCTACAGACTAACTCTGGCTGGGGCCCACTACGAGGTGCTCTGCCATGTGAGTTAGGCAGCCAGCCAGGCCTACACAGACCTTCCTGATACCAGACTATATAAGCCCGCAAACATACACCAGCATATTGATTGGTAAGGAGATTCCAATTGGCAGGAGGGACCCTAGATGCCCAGATAAGGCCTGGCCAGCCTTCCCTGGACTGAGAGGTGTTGGCATTTGACTGCCCCAGTCCATGTGACTGGCCTCCTAACTGAACTACTACTTAGGACATTGGCCGCTGGGTGACTCCCCCCTCGAAAGCAGTTTAGAGTCTCCCCCAAGCTCTTGCAGATGCTGGAAATCCTGGTACCAGGCTGAACTGCTTTCTGGCAATCTCCAGGAGTTCACTGAGGCCCCTAGATACTCTTGTGATGACCTGATTATCTAGGTTGTTGCCTGATTTATTACTGACTTTTCTATCTGGACACCAATACAAATAGCTCGGTAAGCCCCACCACCCCCCATCACCCAATGGGCGCTACATTGTCTTCGGCTGCACCCATAGACACCCCACTGGGTTGTTTCCTGAAAAACCTCAAATCTCTAAAATTAACGCTTGATTTGAGGCATTCCAAATTGATACATCTCTGCAATAAAGTCTAAATTCGGTACCCTCTAGATAACGGGTTAAAATGGCCACCTAATGGAACGCTAGGCCCAGTCATTTTAAAGGGTCTTCATACATACATACAGCAGTCAGGTAAATGGAAAGAGGTTCCCTATATCCAAGCATTCATCTAATCCCTCCATGTATTCTGCCTGTTTCCCACCCCAGGTTTTTCTTTTTTTTTTTTTTTTTTTTTTTTAGTCATCTACCTCTGATCAGAGTAACCATCCACATGGTCCCAAGAAAGATTTCTTGAGCTCAGAGCTAACCCTTTCCTTCCCTGACCCTTGTTCTAGGACTCCCCTTGGATGAGACACTTTCCCTCTCCTCTTGAGACAGTTTCTTTCTCGCAGCTGAATACTCCAGGCTGGGCCTGAACAGTTTGTTCTTTCTCTCAGGAGCACTGGTTCTGTGCTCTAGTCCCTAGCATGTCTCCCACAAGGGTCAGTCCACTGCCTGCTGATGTAGGCCTCTTCCCCTGCTCCTCCATCATTTGCAGCCAGCTGTGACCATTTAGTTCAGCAGGTTTGCCTGAAAAGCAGCGGGTCTGCGAACTTGCTTGCTCCCTTCCCCTCTGTGTTCCTTAGCTCTGCTCTGGGTCTACTCCTTACATTCTGCCAGGGACCCTCTCTGAGACCACCCGCACAAAGGGCTTGGCTGCCCGTGCACTCGAGGGAGGCTCTCTCTCTCTCTCTCTCTCCCTCTCTCTCTCCCTCTCTGCCCAGGACCTGTAAAGTGAGTGCTAGCGGTGCCTTCCGCCACAAGAGCAGCTAACATGAACGTTACTGTGATACAGGACTTGCCCACTGCAGACTCTAGCCTGCCAGAGGCACTGGGCAGTGACTTCTGGCTGCTAGTAGGAAGTCCCACCCTGCTGCCACAGTGGACCTGACCTGCAGCACCTATGCCCTCAGCTGCAGGCCCGTAGCACAACCCTGGCTCATGGCCTGTGGCCCACAGCCCCAACCTGCCAGCCATTTGATCGTATGCCACTGTTGCCAGCTTTCTTATTCTGGTCCTACCCAAATGTTTCCTTGCTAATACAAAAATGTGCTTTTCTCTACCTACACAACTTGCCAAAGTTAAGACTCTTTCCTATCCTGTCTTAATAGATGTTTACTACTGCTATTAAATTCTATTCAGTTACAATTAATCCTTATCAATCTTGTCAGAAGTCTGCTAATAATAAATTTAAGTTTATGGTCAACAGAATTCCCAAAGCCTCTAACAATTGACCCAAGATGGTTTCAGAAGACTTGGATACTTGGAAAATACAGCCTGGATTGTATGCGATGATATTGTCACTAACAAATGCAGTGGACTAAACTGGATGCTCCGAGTCAAATGACTTGGCTAAACCAAGGTAAGTCATTTCTCATGTCAAGCATATCCATTCCACAGAGAAAAAGCCCTGCATCTTCTGTGCTTGGAAGCCAAACTGACTTTGTCCAAGAGACTATGGAGACCACGGGAACTGATGGCTAGTGGACTCTGTCATTTTTTAAAATAATATATAACTGGTAGATTATTGTTTACTCTTTCTCAGACTTCTGACAACATTGACAGCTAGGCTTTCACAGATATCTGTTACCTCATTACCTAAACTCAGTTGCCATCAATTAAATGCTTCATATTTCGTCTTCTTGCTATGCCACTGTCCTAATGTTATCTGAGTTCCTATACATTTGCCTAACTCTAATAAAACATTCCACTAAACAATCCAGCAAAGGTTCATCTTGAAGACTGCTCGTGTTGCTAACTTATGCTGTTATCTCTTTTGTAAACTTATAAGCTACAGGAAACCCACTCAGATCTACCTTTCACAGACCAAATAGATGCTATCTAGATAAGTACATCAGCCTAAAGTTCCCACTTACTACCTACTCCAAAAGGTGGTATCCCTCTGAGTTTCAAATGTACATCTTAGAAAAAATTTTCTTTCCCCCAAATACACTTAATCTTATTTCCTACATCTTGTCAAGTCCAGGGACATCCAGAACAGCTTCAGAGAAGCAACCTCCAGATGCCCCATCTCCTGTCATATACACAGCTGCTTCTACTGGACCTGTCCTCAGATGGCTCCATGGACCCTGGACAGCAGGAAACAGCCAACTCTCCTAAGACAGGACAAACATCCCCCATACGCATTCTTCTAGGTTCCCCCTAGAGACACGTCACCCCCAATGTCAGCAGGAAGTAGCCAGATATCACGATGATCGTATTCCTGCTTCGCCGGCACCTCTTTCTAATTTTTTCTTTTTTAATTAAACTAAAACGGGGGAATGTTAGTCTGTCTAAACTCCACCTTCACAGTTACCTGGCAACAGCCAGGTAGGTCTGGCCCACTATAAAAGGGGCTGCTTGCCCCCTCCTCTCTCTCTTACGCTTACTCTCTTACCCTCTTACTCTCTTAATCTCTTACCCTCTTGCCTCTCTGTCCCCTCTCCTCCCCTCTTCCTCTCTCTCCATGTGGTCATGGCTGGCCTCTACTTCTCTTTTTCCTCTTCTTCCCTCTTCTTCTTCCATCTTCTTCCCCCCACCTTTGCCCTATCTCCTGACTAAACCTCCCCTGCTTTGGAACCGTGTGATCTGGAGTGGTCTGTTTGCTGTGGTTGGACGTCTAGTATCAACTAACACTGACAATGAAACTTGGAATCACCCCCAAAGAACTATTAAACAGGCCCACATCCTTTTGTCCTATTTACCATCTTTTCTCCCCTACTTTTTGATGGTAGGCTAGAAGGGAGGTTGAAGCATTTGAGAACCCTTATTAAAGTAGATTTTCAAAAATCTAAGCCTACAGGTGGTGCCCAAGATGGCTTAGGTATAATGGGAAACCCTGCTTCAGATGGATAAAGGAAAAGGCAGATTATAAGAGGTCAGCAATGTTCTTTAAGGAGCTTAGCAAAATAACAGCAAAGGCCACTGGGTGGTTTCCTACCTTGTTCCCAAAAGGAGTTTTCAGGTTTTGCTTCGTGGTATTGAAAGATATAGAAAACTTATGAAAAATATAGAAAGTTTTTGTGAACTCTAGACCTGAGCATAAGAAACTTTTGCTCAGGTTCACTAGTTCCAAGAAAGCGAAACTGAATGAAAGATTTTAGGCCTTCACTGCCCCAGGATACATTCTACATTCCGGGAGGGGTACATTATCCCTGAGTCAGAGGACACTTGCTGGATTACATTCCTCAGACCTCAGGGAAAAGAACCCACCTGAGGGTGGGGAAGGCCCAAAGCACATATGGTTGGGCAAGGCTACATTCTTGTGAAAGATGAGTATACAAAATGTTCCTGCATGACTCTGGCTAAATTATGGGTTGGGACTTCTTGAGACTTTCCACTGTTTTTATGTTATGGTTCCTTGGTTACCCCCTCCCCCTGTTTATGGGTTCCCCTATGTAAGACCACTCCTAACCAGGCTGTCTTGTCAATTCCTCTGCCCCTGCATGGGTTATGAATTGACCATCAGTCGACTGATCCCGAAATATACCTCTTGCCGTTGCATCAAGAATGGTGTCTTGTAAGTTATTGGGTGGCTGAGAATTCCTGAGGCTTGAAGGAGGTCCTCCCTTCGTGAGGGGGTCTTACAGTATCCATCATACTATTTTGAAAAAGATTGGTGAAAAAACTGACAGTTCTCTTATATTACAGAAGATTGTACAGTTGGTTATGCACTTAGAGAGTTTGCAGATAGGTTGAAGTGTTTGAGAAGTAAAAAGAGCCAATGGTAGAACAGGGTTCAGGCTTGATGTCTGAGACTAGGAATTTAGCACATGATGAAAGAGGGAAGCAAACTAGACTGGAAGGCATACTGCCACCCTGCTCTGCTCTATGCACTTTCACTGCCTGCTGCCCAGAGCACCTTCAATGAAACTATGGGCCAGGAAGAGCAGGAGACAGAACAGATGCAACAAGATAGTGTTCAGCCAAGCACACCACCAGAGGATTTGCTTAGGATTACATAGACACCTTCAGTCTGTGCATTAAAGTAGATTTTGAAAAATGTAGCCTATAGCATGGTGGCTTTAGAAGAGAAAGAGAAGGGTGAAGTTGGTAAAGTGCCTGCTGCACAAACATTTGGACCTGAGTTCTGTTAGACATCTGCGCTCAGCTTAGAACAGACCACACTAGACCAAATGGGAGAGAAAGACTTGGTTTCCAGTGTTGACAGGCAATGGACAGGAGACAGTGTGTGGTTGAGGTAGATGGTCGTCAGCAAAGTTCCATAAGAGAGAATGAAGGTGACGAAGTAACGGGGTGAATAGATGGTCTGGGAGGGGAGAACATTTAGGTGAGAGACCAGGAGTTAAGACTGGATGTCCATACATGAGTTCAAAGGGTGAGATGAGGAGAGGCTTCTTGGGAAGAGCTTGTAGCCTGAAAAGAGCCAGAGGTAGAAATTTTACCCAGTCAAGGTGAAGTTACTGTGACAGCTTAACAAAAGTGGTTTTTAAAGAGTTGTTAGTTCCTTCTACATTACCTGAAGATGATAATAGTAGGGAATGTGAAAATGCCAGAGGATGTCTAGGGCTTTAGATAGAATTTGAGAAACCTGGGAAGTAAATTCAGGACCATTGTCTGACTGAAGGGAGGCTGGGACACCAAATCGGGAGATGATCTCTCGAAGGAAGAGATCAGAGACTGTCTATGTGGGGGTCGCCTAGATGTGATGTCACTGGGTTTGGAGCTTGATACAGCAAGTTCAATCCCCAGAACCCACATGATAGCACCCTCTGTGACCCCAGTGCTCACTGGAAGAGGGAAAAAACAGGTGGATTGTTACATGTAATATTAAAAAACAACCCATGCTATCACCAACTACTCTCTAGCCCCAGTAGTCTCGCTGCCTCCATGTGGAGGCCACCCAACTCGTTGTTTGCTTGCTTTGGAACCTGCTCACATTCCCAGCCATCTGCCCCCTCTGCGGTTAGCTGTCACAAATTCCAGTAACCCAGAGAAAACAAAACTCTAGAGGCTTGTAATTTATCAGTCAGATTTTATATCAGTAAATTCTCAACCCACAAAACACCCACACAATGAACTCAGAGCCAATACATATTGATACAAGCTGCCCACCTAAATTGGACAAATTGTCATGTATTATTCCATTCCTTCTGTGATATTCATAGCTACCTGTGGCTATTTAAAGCCACATGGATCCGGTTCATCCTCTTTTTCCTCCATGTTTTCTCCTTCTCCCTTCTCTGTCCTGTTCTGTTCTGTCTCTAAAAGTCTCAGCCCACCTTCTTTTTCTGCTGCCTAGTCACAGGCTCTAGTCTTATCTTGTGCCTGCCCACACCTGCATAGAGACAGCAATCTATATTTCCCCTCTTTTGTCCAACTAAAAGGCTCTTTCCTCTCAGAAATAGTTGAACACAACTATTACCATTCTGCAATTTATAAAGTATAAGATACACCTAACATCCAGCCTACCATTTTTGTCAATTAGATAGAGCACTCTGTTATCAATACTAACTTTAAAAATCTTATAATTCCATATCTGTTATGTCCTGGTTTAGCTTGTATACTATCTGAAAACTATCCTCTCAGATATATTCTTTCAATACTAAATCGCCTGGGTTGGCTAAGAGACTATGGTTATTCTTCAACCCCATCAGAAATCTGAGAACAACTAATATTATCTGAAAATATAGGAAGCCTAATACAGCTTCTAGAACTGAGACAAATTGTAGAGACAGCTGCCTACCTATACAGTCCCCTGTATGACAGAAAGTTGGAGCATCAAATGTGGCCATTTGGCCCAGGATCATCTGACAGACCTTGAGAAACAGGAATTATGAAGGACTAGCTTATTCTGTCTCAGCAGAACTAAGCTGTCCACTATCCTGTAACTTGTGTCCTCTCATGAACAGTACAGGTCTGCAGGAAAGATAGGCAATTTCTGCCCAGTGGCCACCTTGCCACAATGTATGACCTCACCTGGAGGTGGAGATGCTCACTTTCTTCTTTGGATCCAAGAAAGGGGTGTCAGGAGCAGAGATGTCTCAACAATTGATTAAATAACATTAAATGTCACACCCTGTGGATTTCCAACATTTTTGAAAACTATCTATGTAAAGTAATCTGGACTGTTGTTCATTAATTACTCTCAGCTATTTCTAATTAAAATATCTTGAAAACACCCTCACAATTAACTCAGAGCCATGAATTTGCTATCTGGACCTTAACTCACATGCTTAATCATCTCAGATCAGTTTGTAATGGCAGTGTAGAAGGACTGGTCTAAGCTTTGTATTTTTAAATTTTTTTGTATCAATAGAAGAAATTTATGCCAATGAAAACCTTAATTTTGTATCAAAATAAATTCTGTACCAATGTAAGAAATTATAACTTTTTACTAAGTAAAAATTATAAAGATTTCTACCAAATAAGATTATGACTACATAATCCATTTTAACTATATCCTAAATTCTCATTATTTCTAAGTTCCCCAGAGAGACAACCTTAGAGTAACCACCTCCAGATCCCCAAGCCCAGGGAACTGGAACGATGACTCTTAATAATTTCTTCCTGCTGAATATAGGCATTGAGATATCTTGAATGGGAGAGGGGGGTAAGGAAAATGAGAGAGTTGGTTAGGCCTTAAGTAAGCCAAGCCAATAATTGTTATATTCTCTGATGTCTGTGTCATAACTGTATCTGGCTGAAAATGTATGTGATCAGGAGTTCAAGCAGGTCAATTCAGCATGTCTGACAATGAAACTCACCAAAGCTATACATTCTACAATATACAAATCTTAAAACAAAATTTAAGTATCATCAAGATATCTGTATGGATTTTATTAGTTTGTGTAAGGTATATAGACAACAATCTATAGTGGATTCCTGAAGCTCACAGTTGGCCAGCCTACCCAACTAGATGAATTTCAGGTTCAGTGAAAGACCCTGTCTCAAAAGCTAAGGTGGAGGGTGATCAGGAAAGATACCTGTTATTGACCTCTGCCTATACACATACACATGTGTACACATACACATACACACACACACACATGCACATACATGTGTACACATATGCATATGTACATAAACCACACACACATATGCACATGTATATAAAACACACACATGCATGTGCACACACAAACACAAAACAAGAAGCAGAAGAGAGATCTGAGCTAATACACACTTGCTCCATCTTGTCACATGACAAATTTGTACTTTATCTCAGCTTTGCCTTACATATAATTGCTGGATTCTGGGGAAACCAACTGAGGTCTTTGTTGCTTACCGTGTAGACCTCTTCACAGGGCTGTTCACACTTCCTCAGAACACAGTCTAGCTTTCTCTGAAAAGGTGACCCAAGAGAGCAAAGAGCAAGCTGCAGTGCCTCCATGTCCCGATCCCAGAAACCTGCTAGCTTCTGGTTCTCTGCATGCAGACACAACAAAAGGGAGGGGAACAGGATACACTTTTTCAGAAAATGAATATCAAAGACTTTGTGACCATACATATTCTAAAGTCACCACAGTTCACTGTCCAAATACAAATTGCTGTCTTTCTACCAATATAAAATATACCTTTTCCCAAGATTCTATGCGATGCCACTCCCAGAGAGCCAGGGCAGTAGCACCAATGCCTTAAGTGCACCCCTTATTGAACTGAAGACTTCTGAAATAAGGATGGAATCATTTCTCCTCTGTGCTAACTTAACTGGACAGGACTGTTGCTACTTTGTTCTAAGCAAGAGAGATATTAGGGTTTCTGAGCCATCATAGCCCTAACTTCAGCTTGACCACAAGACAAAGTCATTCTTTCCTTAATAAGAACACCCCCGGGGTTGGATCTTTGATTTGGTTCTGCCCTCTGATTCTACAAGGCCAGTCTTATTCTCTCATTATATAGAGAGAAACACTAAGTATTAGAGATTACAGCCACAAAAAAACCAGATGCAATAGACAAAGTAGACTCAGGGACTTGACAGGCAGAAGGCCTGAATGTTTGTTGACATCAGGAAAACTGGGGACAAGAGAGATGGCCTAGGAAGCCATCTGCTGGAAGGAAAGGCAGGACATGCCTCTCTAGTCAGGCCTGCAGTCTAGTTAATTAAAATCATTAAGTGAAATGCATTACAAAAGCAAAAAGGTTGTTAAGTAGTTGACACTTACAACATGCCAGGTTCTACTGTAAGTGCTGGCTCAAAACCAGTCCAGAGACTGTATAGGAAGTAAAGATTAAATGTCATAGAATCTATACCACCCTCACTTCCAGTGTTGTGACATCAATGGATAGACAAAATATCCCTTGTCTCATCCCCAACCCTGATAGAGGCACTTCTACTGCTGGTTCTCTGAGCCAGTGTGCAGCCAGTGCCAGAAGTAAATTGTTAACATGGGCCTTCAAGTTTTCATCTTCAACTAGTATAAGAAAAGCAGCGTCCCTCTGGGTTTGGACCCAAGACACTTGCAATATGGGAATATCATGCCTTGTCAGGCCACACTAAGCTAAGAAAGGTAAATGTTCCCTCAGCTACAGACTCTATGAAGAGCAGTTGTGGAAGCCCACAGGGATTCAGAGCCTCTCCTGGGAGCAAGCGCCTGGCAGAGGTTCTGAGACAGTAGTTTGGCTCCCACTTTACACACTCTTCCAGCTCACAGTCAGTGTGAAAGACAGCCTACAAAGGCACTAGTGCACTGTGATAGTCTAAATGTGAAGCATCTCCATGAGCTCAAGTATTTAAACATTTGGTCTGCAATTGGTGCTGCTGTTTAGAGAGAGTATGGAACCTTTATGGGGTGCAGCCTTGCTGGAGGAAGTCTACTGGGACTGGGGTTGAGAGTTTACAGCACCCCACTTCCAGCTCACTCTCTGCTGCCTGTCTGTGGTTGGAGATGTGATTTCTCAGCTTCCTGCTCCAGCCACCTGCTGTCATGTCTTACCACCATTATGACCTCTCCCCCTAGAACTGGAAGCCAAAATAAACTCTTTCTTCCATTAGTCACTATAGCAATTTGTGTTCTCATGCTAATTTTGTTACCCACCCCCCACCAAAAAAATATCTGTTTTGCAATGTCTCACACATAGGCTAAAGGAAGCCTGACCCTGTTGGCTCTGATTGGGAAATAAAGTTGCCAACAGCTAATGGCTAGGCAGGGTGAAAGAGGCGGGACTTTTAGGATTCCTGGGTGAAGAACACAGGGAGGGAAAGGAGAAGGGATTCTGCCAAGAAAGAGCCTTAGGATTGACCACACTGTGAAACAGAGGAGGATAAGATGGCTGAAATGTAGGTACAAAGAGAAAGCAGCCCCATGGGAGGGATGTCCAGAAGGAAACGGGACAGCAAAGATAAAAAATACATTTAGAAAGTTTTAACTCAGGAATACTAAAAGGGAGTGTGTGCTAGCCCTGGGGAGGTTCAAGAAGTGTCCAACCATTGAGCTAGCAAGGCATAGTAAAAATAACACTGCATGTGTGTCTTTCATTCTTGAATCCAGAGAACTCACCCACTGGGAAGGAGCTTAAAGCAGATTAACTATTCTCTGCCACAAGGCACTTTGGAGTCATGGTGTTTTATCATAGCAACAAAAAGTAACTAATACCTCTACTAAGTCTTTCTTGCTGAGAGAAGGTCACCAAATCCAAAATATTCACTCTTGCAAAGTCACAAGATACCGATCTCTAACAGACTGCCACAGGCCCCCATTCCTCATCTGCCTGTACCAGAGATGGGCTTATTGGTCCAGATAAAGGTCAGCAGAGGACAAGCTCTGAACTCAGCTTTGCCTTTGCTCTCACAATGACAAACACATTCCTGAGAGAACTGCCAGTCATGACACTCAGCATACTTTTAACTGTTCAGAATTATAATTTTTTTTAAAGATGAGCAACAGAAGCCCTGGTAATGGAGGCCAAGATTTATATTGTCAACCTGAACAGATTTAGAATCACCATGGGGACACCCTCCCTAGGTGTTTCTTTGGGTAGGTTTGAGAGGGATTTAATTGAAGAGGAAAGAAACACCCTGCATGTATGCAGCATTCCATGGAATGAGGTCCTGGACTGTATAAAGAAGAGGATGCAGGATTTTTTGTTTGTTTGTTTGTTTGTTGTTTGTGACACCTCCTAGGCTGTCAGTCATGTCCAGATGAAGCTGAATATCTACTTCCCAGACACCAGATGTTAGAAACTCACTGAAGTACACAATGAATACAAACGTTGTATTTTTCTCTGAGATGCACACAGCCACAAGATTACCTGCTGATGTGCTGGGTGAAGAGTGGAAATGTCATATGATCCCAGATGGTGGTAGGAGTGATAAAGAGGTTTTCCTGTGAAGCGAGGTGTCTTGAGCCATGGCTAAGTGTGCCAGCGGTTGAATAAGGTTGTTCTTGTGATAGACCAAGGAGAAGTGAAAAAAGAAAGCATAAGTCTGTTCTTGGGTGCACTGAGGATGAATCTGAATATTCTCAATTTTGTTATTGCTTAAACAATTAACAAGCAGGGGCTGGAGAGATGGCTCAGGAGTTAAGAACACTGCTCTTCCAGAAAACCAGGATACAGACAATTTACAACTGCCTCCAATTCCAGGATATCTGGTACCTTCACAGACATACAGGCAGGCAAACACCAATGTATATAAAATTAAAATAAGTAAATATTTATTTTTAAAAAAAGTTACTTTAATCCCAGCACTTGGGAGGCAGAGGCAGGCAGATTTCTAAGTTCGAGGCCAGCCTGGTCTACAAAGTGAGTTCCAGAACAGGCAGGGCTACACAGAGAAACCCTGTCTGGGGGTTGGGGGGAACCTTAGAGAAGGCTACTTCTAAACTGGCAGATACTAGTTTGCCTCAGCACTTGTGATCCTAACGAACCAACAAATCACAAAGTTTTTCTTTTTTTTTTTTTTTTTTTGTTTTGTTGTTTTTTGAGACAGGGTTTCTCTGTGTAGCCCTGGCTGTCCTGGAACTCACTCTGTAGACCAGGCTAGCCTCGAACTCAGAAATCCGCCTGCCTCTGCCTCCCAAGCGCTGGGATTAAAGGTGTGCACCACCACTGCCCGGTGCAAAGTTTTTCAATCTCTAAAGAAGATGATGTCCCTAAACAAAGAAGGTAAGAAGCCCAGGACCAAAGTACCCAAGATCCAGTGTCTTGTTACTCCAAGTTTTTTATAACACAAACGCCAACCTATTGCTCTGAAGAAACAATGCAGAAATAAAATTGAGGAGTCTGCAGAACAGGATAAACTTCGGTCTAAGGAGAATGAAGGAGCCAAAGAGAAATGCCAGGAACACATCACCATGGGACAAAGATAGCCTTCACTGAATGCTTCTGAGTCCAGTCAAAAATAAGTCTTGAAGAGTAAGAAATAAATGGTCAGACCTTGAAGGGGGCACTGTCCTGGCTGTCCTGCAACTCACTCTGTAAACCAGGATGGCCCCAAACTCACAGAGATCCACCTGCCTCTGCCTCCTGAGTTCTGAAATTAAAAGCCTGTGCCACCACCGCCTAACTGTATCTCTGCTTCTCAACTGTAGACAGTATACCTGTCACATCATACTCCTACAAACTGCTCACCATTATGGACTTTACATTTTTTCTTAAGTTTTGAGCTAAAATAAACCCTTTTAAGTTGCTTCTTGCCAAGTGTATGGTCAGAGCAATAAGCAATGGATATGAGGACTATGTATCTCATTGGGACACATTTGTACTCCATATTGCAGAGGAGAATCTGCAGACACATATTGTGCGTGGTGTTAATGGCTTGATTTGCCTATGTTAACTGGTGCTCTACCCAGGGAATACCTAGAAGAATTCAGGAACAACAGCAACAGACTCTAACCAAACTCGGTGTCTCTGGGAATGTTTGGAAGCTGGATCAGACAGAAGATAATAAGGGAGTAGAGGAGACAGAGGAGAAATCCCATGGAACCCAAGAACAAAAATGACCACTTGGCCAAGTTTTGGGATGACTATCTCCCTGCCACCTGCTTGAGATAAGACTGAAGATCAGTTTCCTGGATGTAAACCTGCTGCCTTCTCAGATCCCTGGCCTTCTGAGTAATGCACAACTTAAAGATTTAACTCTCTGCTACCCAGTGTTGTGAGTGACAGGTGACACCATCTCCAGTGTTGAGTAGCAGCATCAGCTTCTCTCTTCTGCCCCAGAACTGAGCTCAACCCACGGCTTTCAGAGAGATCCCTGCTCTGGCCACAGGGTGTCTTTTTTATTTCTATGACCCAGTACTCTGGCAGCTTGCTATCTGCTCAAGAGGTATAATAAATGAATGCCTCACTCATGATAGAGAAGCTGGAGCAGCATAAGAATGGTTTAGTATGGAAATGCCTCCTCCTGATGAAGGCAGAAAGAAAGAGATTCAGGGGCTTTGCAAACAATAGCAAGAGAACAAAGGGAGACTGGGAGGAGACACATCAATGACTACTCAGGAGCACTGAGTAAAAGTTTAGAGAACCTGGCTCCAGCTGAAGTACGGGAGACTCCATGCAACTTTCTCCCAGGCCTCTCCTCTTGCAGAAAGAAAGAGGTACTTGTAGCTGCCTGTGGCCACAGACGAACTGAGTTCACCTGAAAGGGGGGCTGAAAATGAAAAGGGGGGAAGTGGAGAAGTGAGAAAAGCATGAAGTCAAGACAAAGTTTTCTGATCAAGGCTCAAAGTTTAATATTCAGCTCTTCTAATTTAAAGGGAAAGCCCCACCAAACCCATTCTTGTTTCAGCCAAAGATGGGTGGGGGAACCCATCCTTTGTCGCAGCTGGAGATGTCTCAAGGCAAGCTCAGTGGGCAGTCTATTCTTTTAAGTTCCTATAGCAGATCCTGCATGCAGCCAAGGTGGGTAACTCCACCTAGGTCCTATCATTAGATCTATTGTAGTAAACAAGGTCTTTCTGGCCTGCTCAAGGCTGGGTTGAGGCCACAGGTACTCATTCCCATCTGAGCTTTAATAGAAAGGGTGGGAGGTTACAGGAGGCAGTAATGTGACTGAAATTGTCCACCTCATTATTGAAGGTTGGTCTTATGTACTGTATATTCAAATGCTGATTTTTGTGCCCAGACATCTAGTAACAGTATGAATGATGGCATGATGAAGCATCTCCAGTCTCAATGTTATGTAAAAATTGCTTTCTGTCATCTCTGATTGGTTATGATCACCTCTGATCAGCCTACGACTGGGCAAGAGAGACAGTAAAAGTGGGACATCAGATCCCGGTGAGAGGGTCCCAGATAGGAGCAGAAAGAGAAGAAAATTGTGGAGAAACCCTGTGGAGACACCAGGAGGATTCACCATGAGGACAAACATGGAGCAGAGAAAGCCAGATCAAGACTCAGATGGCAAGTAACAGGATATTTACATGGGTATTAACAGCCTAGTCGGGTTAGAATAGCTCAGAACTTGCCCAGCATAGTTACAGCAGCTTGTTAATAAAAATGGGCAAAGAAATGCCTTCCAGATATCTGGGAGCAAAGGGGGATGTAGAACCCCTCAAAAGTACCACTATACCCCATAGCACGAGCATCCTCACGCCTCTAGTTGACCCTCCTCTCACAGTTCATAGCCTTTGTCCTGTACCATTATTCTGCCTTATTCTTACCCCTGTTGAAACAGACTTCTGACTCCCTGGGCCTAGAAAAGCATTTTTCACTGCAGCATGTAGTTTTTGCTATACTGCCTTAGGGCTCTGGGTATGGCCCCCACTACCAGCTTCCACTCAGAGAATATTGGATCAGCAGATGAAAAACACAGACACACACACATTGATAAATTCCAACCTGCCTTATTGCCTCAATTGCTGGGCATCTCCAATCTACCACAACTAGTGTGCCGTGCCCAATACTCCTAGCTCATCACCTCTCAACCTGCCCACGCTTCAGATGCTCAGTTACCTTTAGTCCCAGCTCACTCCGCCAGAGATCTCACATGACTGGTTGGCTTTTCTCCCTCTGAAGTATGGCAGAAAAACTCCTTTTCTCTCTCCTGCATCTGCTAGCTTGCCTGTGGGGATCCAGAAGTCCCGCCTATTCTGCCCAGCTCATTGGCCACTAGCATCTTTTTTTGATAGACCAAGAACTAATTGGAGAACAAAACCTTGGCATCAGAAACATCCCCTATACTTCACTCTTGCATATCTTCATTTGTTTTTCTTCTTTTCATGTGTATGTTCTAGTAGTCTCAACACATGTGTGTACACACATTTGCATGTATGTAGTTACATATGGGAGGGATACATATGCATGTTTATATGAATGTGTGTTGAGATCCAGCATTTATGCCAGGAATCTTCCTCAATCACTCTTCCATCCTCTTCTTTAAGGGGGAGACACTTAATCAAACCAAGAACTCTGGGATTCAGTTGGTCTTGCTAGCCAGCTTACAACCAGGCATCTCCCAACTGTGAGGCAAGAATTACAAGTGAATTTACATGGGTTTTAGAGATCTAAACTGAAGAATTTATGCTTGCACAGCAAGCATTTAACCACTGAGCTGACTCCCTAGCCTGAATTCTCTCCTGTCTACACTCTGCCAATTTTCTTCCTGGAGCTTAAAAGCCAGCTGCCTGGTACAGCTGAGAGTGGGGACAGAAACTTTCCAGGACAGACCAGAGAGGGGAAAGTTGAAAACAAAGCCTGAGAAACCCAAGTGACTCGGTGTCACTAGCAGGGGGCACAGCTCCTTCTACTCCCTCACAGGGTCCTGATCAGGTCAGTGATGCTCAGATCCCTCCACAAAAGCCAAATCCTCATGTCACTGAGACAGTGCATCCCAGGACTCCATCACCATAGCCACTAGGCAGATCTGTCTGCTTCACTCCCAAGCCTGCCTCATTACTCACCCTAAGGATGAGCCACCTTACTCTCCTTACATAAGAAGAAAAGTGGAAATTAAGATGGCCTGTAAACAAGGGGATGAGTGGAGGGTAAAAATCATGCAATTCTTAAGAAACCCATTTCCTCAGAAAATACTATGAACACAGAGAAAAGTCACTTAAACTTTTAATGAGAATAAACAAAGAGTTGGAAGTATGGCTCCCTTATAGAACACTGTCATAGAATGCCCATGTAGTAGTTTGAATATGCTTGACCCAGGGAGTGCCACTATTAGGGCATATGGCATTGTTGGAGTGGGTGTGGCCTTGTTGGAGAAAATGTGTCACTATGGGGGTTGGCTTTGAGACCCTCCTCCTACCCACATGGGATCCAGTCTGCTCCTGGCTTTCTTTGGATGAAGATGTAGAATTTTCATCTCCTCCAATGCCATGCCTGCCTGGGCGGTGCCATGCTCCCACCCTGATGATTATAAGCTGAGCCTCTGAACCTGTAAGCCAGCCCCAATTAAATGTTGCCCTTTATAAGAGTTGCCTTGGCCATGGTGTCTCTTCACAGCAATGGAATCTCTGAGACAGAAATTGGTATTGGGATGTTGCTGTGATTGGGACGCTTTTTTGTTTGGAGAGATGTAGATTTTAGGACTTTGGACAGCAGTGGAATGCTTTAAGTGGGACTTAATGAACCATCTTAGTAGGAATATGGAAAATATTCATCCTGAGGGTATTTGAACTGTGTAGACCTGGCCCAAGAAGTTTCAGTGGAGAAGAATTTCTATATGTGGCTGCTTTTTGCCCTTGTCTGAAGAGTGTACCTGAGGCTAAGGTAAAGAGATTTAGATTAATTGCATTGACAAAGGAAGTCTCAGAAAAGCCCAGCAGAGACTTTGTTTTCTGGTTTAGTCACATGAACAGCATGTTGATCAAGCATAGCGAGCTTCTAAAGGAAAAGTATAAGATGTATGGTTCAAAGAGTAAAGGGGCACCAAGAAGAAAAATGGAGCTGAAATCTATGTTCAAGAAGATAGACAGATTAAGAGAGTAGTGACCTCAGGGCAAGATTGCACGTATCTGAGCTTACTCTTTATGTGTTTGCATTTGAACAAGTAATAGTTAATGTTCGGCATTATTACCTGGTTATTGTTTTCATATGGACTTTTAATCTGGAATGAACTACAGTCCAAAAGTGGACGAGTCTATATCAGTGTAATGATACAGATCTTGAAGCTGAAAGGCATCTGAAAGAGTCTTTTGATCCAGATTTTGAGGAATAGTGCCCATGAAAAGCTTTGGCCCAGGCATGATGGTAAACACCTTTAATCCCAGGAGACAAAGGCAAGCAGATCTCTGAGTTCAAGGCCAGCCTGGTACAGAGCAAGTTCCAAGTAGAACAAAAGCTGGCGTCCAGGAGTGGTGATAAACTCCTTTAATCCCAGCATTTAGGTGAAAGAGCCATACAAATCTCTGAGTTCAAGGTCAATCTACAGAGTAAGCTCCAGGACAGCCAAGCTTAGGCAGTAAAGCAGCTGTAAACAGAGAGCTGGTAATAGTGTAATAGAACAAGGGGGCCACGTTCCACCCCCAGCAAGCAACAGAACTTGGCAGCTTTGGCCGTGTGGCTCTGGCTTTAGAGTCAAGAATAGAAAGGGTAACTAGGATTATTGATGCTAGCTAGCTGGAGCTATGAAATAAGCAGTGATTGAGAAGAGACAAGCATTGCTGAAGTGAAATCCTCTAAAAAATATTTTCTGAAACCACAAAGAAGCTGTGTTCCAGGGATAGCCAAGGTTGTACCTCATTCTGTAGCTGTACTTGGTAATGTATAAGAATCACCCAAGTGGAACTAGTTTCAAAAGCATGAAGAGGTCATGAAGAACAGCTGAGAGGCTTGCTTGGTCATGTGAGAAGCCAGGGAAGGCCATTGGTGAAGGTGCAGCCTCAGTTGCAGCTGACAGCCCAGGACTGAAGGAATCATGCAAAGAAGCTGAAGAGAGCCTATGAGAGAATTTTGGTGAAGCCTAGTTGCATCAGAAGATTGAAGATGCCTGATATTTCTTGGCTTAGTGTTGATGAAGAGATTCTAAGGTTCAGGGAAATTGCAATGCTGGAGTGGACATGTTGTGTAAAACCTAATCTTCCACAATGGGAAGGCCCAGAAGACATGCACTTCATGAATTCTATAAGACACAAAATGGTGAGAGAGGAACCAACACATTTGAAGAGTTTTGTTGTTACCCTTTTCCTTATGCCAGACCTTAGGACTGGAGATGCTGCTGATCAATTAGATGAATTAAATGCAATGGGTTTAATTGGGTCCCAAGGAAGCAGGGGCCAGGTGGCATCATTGAATTGCCAGAGGCAAGGTGATCATAGTTATCATAATGGGCAGCATATACAAAAGAATGTTTATAATGACCTGACCCATAATGGTCAAAATAGATGAGGTGAATTTTATAGTGAATGGCATGACTACTTTGGATCTTTAATACTGGTATCATAGTATTTCCAGGCTAGAAATAGTTAAGAAGCCTACTGCATTTCTGTTTGATCTATATAAGCAGAAAAATTATCAAACAAATGAAAGAAAGTTTACATTGGATCACGGCAAAAGGCAATCTTGGCCAGTGAATCAATTTGCAGACTTGAGCTAGTTTACAGACACAGAATCACTTGAATGAAGAAGTTCCGGTTCTTTCTCCAGTTCTTCCCCAGAAGGACCTGTGGCCTTTTACTGGGGTAACTGTATACTCAGAGAAAATAAATAAAGTTCTAGTAGATAGTGGTTGTGTCTGACTCACAGTAGGTTCTCAAGCTCATCCTGTGGTTATTTCCCCAGTTCCAGAATGTGTAATTGGGATAGATATACTTAGAAGTTGGCAGAATTGGTTCCATCTTCATCCAAAGGAAGCCAGGAGCAGACTGGCTCCCATGTGGCTAGGAGGAGAGTCTCAAAGCCCACCCACATAGTGAGTGACACACTTCCTCCAGCAAGAACACACCTACTGCAACAAGGCCATGCCTCCTAATCGTGGCACTCCCTGAGCCAAGTATATCCAAACCACATTCTACTCCCTGCCCCCATAGGCTTGTTGAAGCATATGAGTCTATGGGGACCATCCCTAAACACAGCATAACGCAAAATACATTTAGTCCAACTTCAAAAGTTCCCATAGTCTATAGCAGTCTCAACAATATTAAAAGTCAAAAGTTCAAAGTCTCTTCTGAGATTCATTCAATCATTTAACTGTAATCCCCTATAAAGTCAAAATCAAAAAGCAGATCACCTCAAACATCACAGAATATACATTACCATTTCAAAACGTCATAGTGAGGAAATACTGAACCAAACAAGACCAAAATCAGCCAAGCAAACTTCAAACTCTGCATCTCCATGTCTGATGTAAAAGTGCTCTTCAGATCTCCAACTCCTTTCATCTTTGTTGACTGCAACAACCTTTTTTTCATAATAATAATTATAGCTACAAATATTAGCATCAATTATTTATTTAACAAACCAATGCTTTTTTACAGAAGGCTTGCCTCCAGGGTGTGCAAAGGGGCCTACAAATGAAACAGCCCAAAGTCAAGACAATAATGGTGACCCAGGTAGAGGAAAATGTCCCTTTCCAAGAACTGCCATGTTGTCAATAACATTCCAACAGCCCAGAATCTCTGCGGATAGGGGGGATAGGTGGAAAGATTCATCTCTCCTTGCTGAATCAGGAAAGGATCATTAAGTACTCAAAAGTCTAAAACAACATAAAAATGCTTAGCAATTGCCAGGAGTTATTGGGGAAGAATAGTATGTATGTCTTCAAGTGTACAAAGTAGTTTAGAACCTGGGGGCCCGAGAAAGAGTCTTAGGTTCAACTGTCACTGAAAACAAAATGAGAGTGCAAAGTAAGAACTGGAGAGAACTCCATCTCTCCCTGATGGAGAATGTGGGCTGTCCTTGGGCCCTGAGGACACTGGCTGGAGGAACAGGATGACAGCAGATTCCAGGCACTGTTTGAAAAGAAGCTTTCCAATATAAAGGGAGAGTAAACACTATCAGAAAGGTGATGGTGAGCGTAGCTATAGTCAAAGATGTTTATATATATAGATGAGGGAGGAAAAACAGCATTAACACCTAGTCTGTAAATGAGCAAAAAATGTAAGCAGACAACTCACAAAGGGGAAATAATGATTAGTAATAGAACAATACCACCTGCCATAGTTAAGATCTGAAGATGAAATCCCCATCCCCCAGGCTCATGTACTGAAGCCGAGGTCCCAAGCCAGTGCCACTGTTTTTAGAGTTGTTGAAAGCTCCAGAAGTTCCTTACTAGAGCAAGTAGGTCACAGCTTAGGGGTCCTTTGGGTTATGACTTGCTCTGACCCATAGTATCTCCCTCTGCTTCCCATCTTCAATGACATGAGTAGCCTCTGCCATCTGTTTTACTGCCTCATATGGACCCAGGGTCAAAAGAGCCAAGAACTGTGGACTAAAACTTTAAGTCAAAATAGATATTTCCTCATTTAAAGATTTTATGTGTATGTATACTTGCCTGCATTAGTTTATATGAAACATGTGCCTGCAGGAGCCCTGTGGAAGCCAGATAAAGATGTAGGATCCTGTGGAACTGAAGTTGCAGATGGTTACAGGCTGCCATGGTGATGCTAGAATCTGAACACCCAGGTCGTCTGCAAGAGAAGGGAAGCACTCTCAACTGCTGAGCCTTCTCTCCTACCCTATGTCAGGTACGTTCATCACAACAGTGAAAAGTCTAACATACTATGATGTAAACTAAATTAGCAGATCACAAATACCTTGCCCATGAAGTAAACAAAATTGTTGTCTGTTAATTAATATTTGTTGGACTGGACAGATGGTTCAGTGGTAAAGAGTATTTGTTACTCTCAAAGAGAACTCAAGTTTAACTCCTAACATTCATATTTCACCTTATAAACACCCATAACTCGGGTCCAGTAGATACAATGCAATGCCTTTCTCTAACCTCTGTGGTACCAGGTACTCACATACACACACATAGGTAAAGCACTCATACACATAAAATAAAATAATTTTTTTAAAAATTAAATATTTGTTAGAACATGTCAGCATGTCAAAAGTTGGGATGATGCTGTCTTGGTAAATTTGGAATGTTGTAATAAAGTATTCTAAATTAGGTAGCTTATAAACAACAAAGATTTCTCTCTCCCATTTCTGGAGACTAACATATCCAAGATCTAGGCACTATCAAACTGTGTGTGGTTAGAAACCACATGCTCCTTGTCACCTTGCTCACATGCTGGGAAAAGCAAGACCAACCCCCTAGGTCCTCCTTTATCAGGAACTTAGATCCTTGTCTTGTTACTGAAATAAAAATCTCTCAGGGCTACTTAAGGAAGGGTTTCTGTTGAGCCACAGTCTCAATGAGACAGGCTCCATCATAGTGAGGAAGAATTGGCAGCAGGAGCAGAAGACCTCTGGTCATATTGAAGGTGCAGTTAGAAAGTTGACTGTGAGCAGGAAGTGGGACAAGGCTGTAAAACCCCGAGGCCTGCCCCCATGATCCACGTCCCCCAGCCAGGCTCTGCCTCCTGAAGATTCCACAGCCTTTAAACTAGGACTACCAGTTGATGGCTAAGTGTTCAAGGACATGTGCATTTGAGAGACATTTCACACTCAAAGTACAAAAGAACCAAAGTCATGAATAAGGACTTTACCCTCATGTCTGTCACACTGCGGATTAGAAATCCAGAGTATGAACTTTCAGGAGACCCAACAAACCTGCCGCAGATCCTGATAGGAGAGTAACTTTCTACAGTCTTATTTAAATAAATAAGAACAGTCATAAAACGTTCACTTTTTTTTTTTTTTTTTTTTGAGACAGGGTTTCTCTGTGTAGTCCTGGCTGTCCTGGAACTCACTCTGTAGACCAGGCTGGCCTTGAACTCAGAAATCCACCTACCTCTGCCTCCCAAGTGCTGGGATTAAAGGCATGTGCCACCACCGCCCAGCTAAAAGTTCACATTATGTGGTCCTGTAATTTTATCTCTAGAAACTTAAGCCAAGAAAGTAGAAACATAGACAATGTTGCATATACAAAGTCACCAAACACAAAAACAAAACAAAAAACCAAGAATTCATTACAAAAGAGCAGTACTGGGAACCATCTGCTTAACAAACAAGAAAAAGATAATCAAAATACACCACAGTTCATTCATAGAGTAAAATGCAACAAGAAAAGGATAATCAAATACACCACAGTTCATTCATACAGTAAAATGCAACAAGAAAAGGAAAATCAAATACACCGCAGTTCATTCATAAAGTAAAATGCAACAAGAAAAGGATAATCAAATACACCACAGTTCATTCATACAGTAAAATGCAACCAAGCACTGGTTCTTTTTAAAAAAAAAAAATTAATGGTATGAAGAATTGCTTATAATGCTGAATGAAAGTATGGGCCACGGAGCTGAGGAGGTGGTTAGGTTGGGAGAGTCCTTCCTAGCAGACAAGAGGCCCTGGGTTCAATCCCCAGCACTTCATAAAACCCGCCACGGTGGGAGGCTAGAGAGATGGCTCAGTGATACATTTGTTGCTCTTCCAGAGGACTTGGGGTCAGTTTCCAGGACACTCATAGTGGCTCATAAACATATATAACTCTAGTTTCAAAGAATTTGTCAACCTTTTCTGACCTCTGAGGGTACCAGGCACACATGTAGTGCATACACATGTAGGCAAAACACTGATATGTATAAAATAAAAAAATAAATTAATCTAAAATTTTTTTTTTTAAATTGCAATAGCAGGCATGGTGGCACACACCTGTAACCTCAGCAGTTGAGAGGCAGAGGCAAGAAGATCAAGCATTCTTAATCATCCTTGGCTTCATAGGGAGTTCAAGATCAAGGTCACCCTTGAGTACGTGATACCCTGTTGGGGCAAAAAAATACAGGGCAAAAAACTAATAGGCAATGCTATCCATAGGTAAAGTATGTAATTTTATAATACACAGGCATGGATGTAGAAGAGATGTAGGAGAAAAATCAAATTGCTAATACTGAAAATTATTATCTTAAAAACTTTTTTAAGATTTATTTATTATATTTATATGAGTACACTGTAGCTATTTTTAAACATACCAGAAGAGGGCATCAGATCCTATTACAAATGGTTATGAGCCACCATGTGGTTGCTGGGAAATGATCTCAGGACCTCTGGAAGAGAAGAAGTCAGTGCTCATAACCACTGAGCCATCTCTCCAGCCCTAGCTTAAAAGCTTAACTGGACATGATGACACATACCTGTAATTTTAAAACTTGAAGTGGTAAGATCTTGAGTTCAAGGATAGTCTAGGCTATGTGGTAAGACTCTTTTTGAAAGAAAAAAAGAAGATACAAAAGATAAGACCAGCAAGATGGCTCAGTGGGTAAAGGAGCCTGTCACAAGCCTAGTAGAAGCTGAGAGCCAAACTCCTGCAGGCCGTCCTCTGACCTCTATACCCAAGCTGGGCGAGCACACTCACAAATGATAAACAAATGTATTCTGGGCATCTTTTGTATAAAATTTGGAATAGTTTGACAATGGTCAGATTTCCTTTTTGAGGTACATAAGCTTTTAATTCCTGTTTTTGACACATGTTTTAGTTAGGATTACTATTGCTGTGAAGAGATACTATTACCATGACTCTTATAAAACAAAACATTTAATTGGGCCTGACCAAGCTCCTACCCTCAGAGCTGGTGTGAGAGCAATGAGCTTCATCAAGTCACATGCTCAACACAGCCCAGAGGAAGCAGTAGATGCATGACATATGCTGGCATCAGTGCTCTAAATCCATCTGCCTACCTGGAGAAGAAATAGTAAGATGCCTAGGGTCACACAATAGTAGTGTGACTTAGATCTGTGTGATTCCAAAACCTCTGGTCCTAGCCACCCCAGACACTGGATTTCATCATCCATCAAGCAATGTGCAAAGGGCACACATACAGCCTGGACCACTTTATGCCCACAGGGAAAGTCTCAGACAGAACAGCCCAATCCCAAAAACTCATCAGTCCACCATGCTCAAGTCCCATAGTCCAGGAAGAGGCTTTCATGGACAGGAGGAAAACTAGGACCTCACCATCTCTGATCTTTCCATCTTGGAGTGTACGTGCCCTCTCTACAGCAAGCCTGGGAAGGCAAGAACTGCATCTCCACTGACTTTTTCAGGGCCAGGCACAGACAGGGCCTTGTGTATGAGAAGAGCTGGGAAACAGAGACTACAAGGATAGACTGATGGATGACACACAAACAATGAACAGCTCAGGTTTATAGGAAAAGCAGTCTGGGAAAGAAGACAGGAGCCCAAGACTCAGACTAAACTCAGCACAGCTCATGGCAGAGGCAGAACAAGGATGTGACTTTGGGATTCTGCATTTGTGCAATTCTTCGGAAAGCTGGCCCCAGATAGAGAATCTTCCAGTCAAGTGCTATATATGGAGTCAATGGATACAGATACAGGAAAAGCAGGTCATGGTCACTGAAGTCCCCTGACTGCTGGGTCAGGTTCTGGGGTCTCAAGTGCAAACAATGTCAGCAGCTTTAGTCACTGGGATCTTTTTCCTCTGGACCCACAAGGAGCTGAGTACTATGGCAGAAGGTGACTCCTTTTTCCTTTCCTCATGGCTCATGAAGCTAATCATAAAATACTCTCTATTTCAAGTCTATGGGAGAAAATGCTTCTAAATCCATTAAGTTGCTAATGCATGCATTCCAAGACCGGAAAGAAAGGTGTGGGATTGATGGATGGACCTGTCATATTTATGGTTGATAGCTGAGTGACTAATGGGCTTTGCAGTTTATAACACAATGCTCTCTTCGTTTTCCTCTTCAAGCTCGAGGTGATTTATAGAGTGGGTGCATCGCAATGGTGTGACAGCGATGACACTCTATCACCCTAGATTATCAATGCACCCCTGTGAGAAAAGGATGTCCTGGGTTCAGTGTAGAAACAGAATGGACAGAGAACATTTGTGTCTAGCCATCTGAAATTCACAGACTTCTTCCCTGGAACCATCCCCTTGTTTTTATTAGGGGTGCAGGAATTTGGAGACAGAACAAAGCTTGTTCTCTTCTACCCAAACTGGTTGAATCTGCCCCTCAAAATGGGCAATGGCTCCTCTTGGCTGTCTTTACTCACTCCCTGTCTCTCTGACCTAGTTTCAACAGGCAGCCTCCCAAGGGAAGAGAGAGGTGCATACGACTTGGTAAGTACATGAAGCATACAAGGTCCAGAGGGTAAACTTTACAATTCCACAGAAGCTCCTGAAATCCAGCGCTCTCTCTCTCTGTCTCTCTGTCTCTGTCTGTCTGTCTGTCTCTTTCTCTCTCTCTCTCTCTCTCTTTGTCTCTCTCCCTCTCTCTCTGTCTCTCCCCCTCTCTCGCTGTCTCTCTGTCTCTTACTCTCACTCTCTCGCTCTCTCACTCTCTTGCTCTCTCTCTCCCCATGGTAACAGAGGCAGTAAGAAATTGCTATAGGTAAGAGACTGAGACAGACAGACAGACAGACAGACAGACAGAGCTCAGCAGTCTGCAAATCATGCAAAGAGTTCCAGGGATGCAGCTCTCCCCAGTCATTGCCTATGCTGAGAGTAAGATAGATTTAAGTCACCCACAAGCTATGTTCCTGACATAACCCTAGTAGACTCCCTGGCTCATGATGTAGTCTTCTTTCTCTAGCCTGTCATTGGTTCCCTGTCTGGGGGGATAGACATTTCATGTCTCTCTGGGAAGAGTCATACAACATCATTATATCTTTCAGGGATTGGATGTGAAAAAATATAATTACAGGCTTAAGTGTATGAACAGCAGATGATGCTGTTCTAGAAGATTGTGGAATACTGAACTTTTGGGAAAGGTGGGAATGGAGGCTTGAGTGGAGTAGATTCCTGACAACTGAGGGGAGAGGACATGAAGGACTGCAATAAAGAAAAATAAAGAGGAGAGGAGAAATGGGGTGGGTATCAATGAAAAGACAGAGTACAATGTTACTGCTGTGCTATTAGAGAGATCAGGACCATGGGGTAGTGGGGCAAGAGAAGAAAGCAAGTAGATGGAGGTAGGTCTCACAGATGGAGGGTACAAGAATGGCAGAGGACCACCCACCACTCCAGTGGGATCTTCAGTTTCCATGCCACCACCTATGTGACCCCATATCGGCTCTCATCTATCCTTTTGACTCAACATCCCCAAGCTGTGTGTGTGGCCTGATGCCTATGCCTGCCTTTCCCTACTGCCTGTTTTAATAAAAGAAAGGAGAGAAAGTAAGTTCAAGAGAGAGGGGCTGAGATAAACTGTCCTTCAGATGAGAACTTTTTAAAAAGGTTACTAATGCCACAGGCAGGCAGCATCGCCATTTGGCAGGGCTCCAAAGCAAGACAGACAAAACTAGGTGTCCATTTTAAAGGTTGTAGGAGGAAAGAGAGATCCCATAGCACAAGGCAGCAGGCTCAGTTAATATAGAGCCTGTGCTATAGAACATACGTAACTTAGACTCACATGCTAAGAGTCATGGAGCTGCTGGATAGGGGAGGGGTTGATTAATGTATGGCTGCCTCAGACCCAGATGGCAGGAAACTGGGTGTTTCTATCCTGCAGTAGCCTTTTTTGTGTGAGGCCTGATTACCTAGAAGACCTGGGTATCCTGGGCACCCTACTGTTGCTCTCCAGACTCAACACTCCCATCTCTAAGACAGTTCATTAAAGTGCCAACAAAAGGTACCCTAAACAGACACAGATGAGCAAGGGAATGTGCCTATGCCCTTAATAGCCCTGTTGGAGCTTTGGGAAACCAGCAGCCTAGAACCTGGGCTAGCTGAACAGCTGCAGTCAGACTCTTCTGTATTGGGGTAAAAGATTAAAAAGCTGCCAAACCTTCATTCTCTGCATCCTCTCCCCCCTGAAGCTACCTCAGCACTGCTAGAAATGAAGATAGTATGTTGGCTGTTGCAGCATATTTTATTATATTGTAAACCCCCAAAACTTGGTTGTGGTGTGACTCAACCCTAGGGCAAGAGGTGGAGCAAATAACCATCCAACACAAGTAAACAGAAAGCAAGGTCTTTGAGTCGAAGACTATTTAAGACACCATGGAGAAGGAGAGCTTCTTTTCTTCTGAGACTTCAGTGGAATAGGAAGGTCAGCTGTGTTGAGCACCATTTCAGCCCTGGTTTGGGCCTTGTGGACAAAACCGAGCCTGGCTAGAGTTTCTGAGGACTTGTGGGAGAGCCTAAGTCTGGCTCAAGTTTTAAGACCTGTCTCAGTCCTTTTCGTATTGGAATGACTCAGCAAAATCTGTTTGGCCCTGCCTCTGCCCCTGTCAGTCACCCCATACCCTTCATCACCCTTCCTGCCTCCTACATCATCTCACCCCATCAAAACTCCTCTTCCCTATGCTCTGAGTTTATATAAGCAAGAGGCTGATGCAATGAAGTTGAGTTCCTGCTTCTATAAGACTCCCAGTCCAGTGTGCTTCTTTTGGGCCATAGGCACTCACCATCCTGCCCAGCCCCGTTGAGATCAGGAGTACTCTCCTCTCACCTGGACCTGCTGGCAAGGAGCTGACAAGCTGGGTGGTTTACCCACCTCTCTGAGCCAGAAGTTTTCACCCCAGCATCTGGCTGAGTCGTCATTGGTAAAAATCAAATGACTGGGACTTTAGTTTTTAAAACAACAGTTCACCATGGGCAGCCTGATTGAGCAGAGAGATGGAGAATACTAGAAATCTCTGTGTCCAAGTAAAGATGAAGCCCTAGATCTCTGAGACACTGGGCCTACACCCAGAGCTAAGCAATAGGAACTATGGACAGAGAGAAAAATGCTGGCTAGAGACAGAGACCGAGAGACAGAGACAGAGGGAGGGAGGGAGGGAGGGAGGGGGGGAGGGAGGGAGGAAGGGAGAGGCAGAGAGAGAGAGAGACAGAGAGAGAGAGAGAGAGAGAGAAACAGTGCACACTCATATACAACCACTGCTTGGATGAATCCTAAGGCCTCAGAATGATGGACAATCACTCTATCACTGAGGTACATTGTCAGGCTCTGGGTCAAAATTCAAATTCAAGTGGTTCATATTCAAAGCTATGCCAATAACAGGTTGAGTGACATGTCTCATATCACACAGCCAAGAATGTATTGGGTCAGAAGGGTAGCTAGAGCCCCAGAGCCTAGTTCTACACTCCCATCAGAACACATGTGGGATGAGGGAAAGGATAAGAGAGGGGAAGAGATAGGGGACTGTGAGGGAAGTACAGTACATACCTATATAGGAGTGTAATGGGAGAGCTAGAAAGAGCTCTGCAGTTAGTAGCACTTGCTGTTCTTTCAAGAGGACCTGAGTTTTCTATAATTCCTTTTCCAAGAGATCAGGCACTCTCTGAGGACATGCAAACATTAGGAACATGCACACACATATAAAATAATTATTTAAAAGAAATATATTGAAGGTCAGAAAAATGGCTCTACAGATAACGATGCTTGCTGTACAAGCCTGGTGACCTGCATTGTGTCCCCCAAACCCTTGTACAAGTGAAGGAGAGAACAGACTCCACAAAGTTGTCCTCTGACCTCTATACAGGCACTGTGGCATGTGTGCCCTCCCAACACAGTCACATCATATTTAAATAGTAGTAAATAAGTTTTTAAAATAAATATAATAAACCCATAATCTTACACGATTAATTTGCAGTAATAAAACTATAAGACATATTTAAAAATATGACCCCTGTTATAATTTGGAACCCAGAAGCTGTAGACCATCTGTACTTTCATCTCCAACTGCTTGTTGTATTCTTTGCAATCAGTTATAGATGACCCTGGTAAAGCATCTTCTCCCGGTGGATCCTAGACTGTTAGAGGAATTAGAAATCCTCTACCCTTGCACACTCCAATATCTTCTCCTCAGAAGGCACAGCCAGCAAAATACACTTACAACTGCAATTGGCAAGACAGCTATGGCTCTGTGCTCCTGAAGATTCAGGAGTCCCCATGGTTCACTACTCAACCAAAGTACTTTGATTATCCATCATGAGTCTGAAGTAAAGGGTTCTTCAGCTCTCCAAAAGCTGCTAGTTGGGGAGGAGAAAGAAGGCCAAATGATAAACTCCCAGCAGAGGTAAGAAAGTGCTAGGAGCTGGCTCCAAGGTCTGACACTATTACTGATGCTATGGTGTGCTTACAAACAGAAGCCTAGCATGGCAACCCTCTGAGAGGCCCAACAAGCAGTTGAAAGAATCAAATGCAGATACTTAAACCCAACCAATGGACAGAAGTCGGGGACCCCTGTGGTTGAATTAGGGAAAAGCTTAAAGAAACTGAGGAGGAGGGTGCCCCATAGGAAGACCAGTAGTCTCAACTAACCTGAACCCCCCAAGATCTCTCAGACACTGAGCCATCAATCAGGTAGCATACACGAGCTGATATTAGGCCCCCAGCACATACACAGAAAACTGCCTGGTCTTGCATCAGTGAAAGAAGATGCACCTAACCCTTGAAAGACTTGAGGTTCAGGGAGTGAGGAGGTCTGGTGGGTTGCAGGTGGGCGGGGGGAAGGGCAGGGTGGAGACAGAGGAGGAAGAATGGGATGAGGAACTGCAGAAGGGCAGACGGAGAGAGAAATTACGACTGAACTGTAAAAAAGATTAAAGAATAATTTAAAAAAGAAAGGGGGGGGAAGAGTGCTAGGCACTTAGAATTGGCACTAGTGAGTAGGACAATAGGAGGCTGGGGGCAAGAAGATCCTGGAAGCCTTCACAGAGGAAGTACAGTGGGGGTGGGACACTCACAGTTCAAAGTACCTTTAAACTGACGCAGCAGCAGTGCCTTAAAGCCCAAGCAGACTCCAATGCAGGCTCTACCTGCTGTTCTCTGTGTGCTCCCTCAACCCATAAAGGGTACTTAACCTCCCCTAACAAAAGAATTTTTAAATGTAGTTTTTTAGTATTTTTATTTTGTTATTTTTCAAGACAGGGTCTCACTATATAACCCTGGCTGACCTGGAACTCACTATGTAGAACAAGGTGGCCTCAAATTCACAGAGATCTGACTGTCTCTACCTCTGAGTGCCTGGCCAAATAGATTTACTTGTTTATTTATCCATTTTGCTTGTTTGTAGATTCCTAGTTGCCCAGAAGACCAGACTCCCTTCAAACATTGTTTATAAAGTATCCCCTAGGTTTAAAACCTTCTCCATTCTTTCTATTAGGTGAGCCTGCAAGATCCTGTCAACACATAAACTTGGCATTGAGGCCTTCTAAATTTGCTCTGAATCACTATTCTGACCCATATCTGTATTTGTTCCAGTACATGCATGTCCATAGACATGACACCCAGGTTTGACCTCTGGTACCATGCATGTGCACCCACATACAAGTGCAATCACACAAACATACTCCTCTCTCTCTCTCTCTCTCTCTCTCTCTCTCTCTCTCTCTCTCTCTCTC
>JANHMN010000018.1:1963886-1976259 GCA_030674055.1 Rhabdomys pumilio
TCTCTCTCTCTCTCTCTCTCTCTCTCTCTCTCTCTCTCTCTCTCTCTGTCAATCCAGGTACTTGAAGCACATCACAGATACCAAGGTGGCAGCGGGAGACACCTGTATCTTCATAGTCCTCTGCTGTCACCTCACAGCAAGCTTCCTAAGGCCATAGGTATGTGTCCACCAGACAGATGTAGAGACTGAGACTCAAGAGGTGGAACAACATAGTTCATGGTGAGATGGGATGTAGACATTGTCTTCCACTTAACAATCCAGCAAGCTGCACACAGAGGTATAGATGGCAAGTTCTGTTCCTCAGTAGCCACTGACTCAGGCAAACTGCCTTAGTCAAACTGCTAACTCAACCCTGGTGTCCTTATTTTCACCATGGGAAGACTATAAAGGAGGCTAGGGATATAGCTCAGTGAGGAGTACAAACTTTAAATTTGATATTATCCACTGCATAAACCAGATGCAGCAGCACAAGCCTGTAATTCCACTAATGAGGAGTTGGAGGCAGGAAGATCAGAAATTCAAGGCCATCCTTAGATAACTGGGCAATTCTAAGGCCAGACTGAGATACATAAGACCCTATCTAAATACATACATAATACATGCATACATGCATACATGCATACATGCATACATACATACATACATACATACACACACACACACACACACACACACACACACACACACACAAGTAAGCGCTACCTTTGGTGTTATAAACTGCATCGCCATGTGCTGCCTTAAGTTACCTCCTTTGCATTATCTCACATGACAACATTATTTGTCTTTCTGCCTTCTTGTTCACTGCTTGTCTTCCTGGCTAGAGGGTAGCCCCCAGCAAGGACAATTTGAGCTCTACATCTATGTTCAACAAACTGACAATCATAAATCTTCAGAGGAAAAAAAAAACAAAACATGTCTACATGTGATACAAAAATGGGGGAGAGGAATAGGTTAGGCTTAAAGGCCAACGCAGGGATGGGGACAGGAAGATGGAAGAAAGAAGGGGGTGAGGTAGGTTAATCAAAAGTAAGGACTCTCAGCCTGCCTGGTGGGCAATGGTTCCCTCAGCATGTATAAGATACCTCCATATGAATTATCAGCCAGGGAGACCCTCAAGGGTCACTCAAGAGAATACAGTCTATTGTAGTTACACTTAGTTGCACATCACAACTTGGTGATAAGACGCTTTTTCTGAAGATATGGCACACTTTGGTTGTAGAACATAGAGACATAAAGCTAGAACTGATCTAGAAGTTTCCTCTGTGCTAACTCGTTTTCACAGTGCCAGAAGATGCTGTGCAGGCCACAGGGGAGAAACAGCACCAGTGAACTCACCCAGCTGTAAACTGTTCCTGCTACAATACTCACCAACCAGGAAGAATGTGTCCACTTGTGCAATAGTGGCATGACCGTTCCAATGCTAAACAATTGCTTTCTGATTGGATCTGAGGCTGGCTCCATGAGAGGGAATTCATAGTTGATACTGTAAACCTGGTCAAAAGCTCATGGCTAGGATCATAGGTCCTGGGTATCAGAGAATGGCCAGTGTTATTTTGCTAAATGGATATGTTGTCAAAATACCTTCTAAATATGTGTGTACATGCCTATGCATTCATGATGCTCTCAGCTTTGATCACTGGGACTTGAGGTTGTTTGTTTGTTTGTTTGTTTTCTTCTGGTTGTTTTTGTTTTGTTTTGCTTTAATTTTTTTGCACGCTCTCATAATTGGTTAACATGCTGAGAACATGAGTGTGAGTGATCAGCTCTAAACAGGACATTTGAGTCAACTCCTATAAGACTTGGGGCTCATGGCCAATGAGAGGACATAAAAAATGTTAAAGCCAGAAGATGGAGCAGGGTACTGGGAAATGTTGTTTTCTGACATAATTTGGCCACTGTGTTCATAAACTCCTAGCAGATATAAAGTTACTTTCACAAGATCAGGCAAACCAATAACTGAATCATGGGTACTGGATGAGTTCTTGAGGCTCCATTCCCACCTAAGAAGCTATTGGTAACTGATTGGTCCTGAGAAGGTTTTACTTCAGGAGTGTGGCCACTGCAAGCAGCAGTAATTAGACACCTTGGGTTACAAAATAGGAGATGTGGAGGTGGGAAGGCCATGAGTTGAGAGTCCATAAGGAGGGGGAGTGGGGGAGTGGATATCATCAAGATACAGTCTACACACGTATGAAGATGTCAATAATACATTTAAATTTTTGGTTTGATTTTATTTTCCATTTTAGAGCATGCATATAGAAGTCAGGGTACAATTTACAGTAGCCTCTCCTATCATTGGGGTCCTGGAGATCAAACTCAGCTCCTCAGGCTTGGCAGTAAGTGCTTTTACTCACTGAGCCCTGCCTCTGGCCCCGGAATAAATTTTTTTAAAATGAAGAACTAGAAGGGGAAAAAAGAAGAAGAGGAAAAGACTATACTAGTTACATAAAGAATTCTTTACATATTTTTTATAGAAAATAATTTTTTCATACAAGTAAGTCTGATCACAGCTTCTCCGTCCCCAACTCCTCTTAGGTCCTCTCTACACCCCACCCCCGGGATAAAGACGTTTCATCATTCCCAACAGTACAGGTAACAACTCCACACTTAACAGCTGCAGTGCACCGGGGTGGTTTGAAGTGTGCTAGAGCACACACAGCACTGCCTGGTATGCACGAGGCACTTGCAATACCACACACAAAAGACATAGGTTATACACAATTACTTCATTAAGAGGCCACAAGAAGTGTCACCAGATTAGATGTCTCTGGGGACCCTGGATCCAATCTCCATAAACACATAGGTGACAACAACTCATTTGGTTGCTATCATGCTCCTTCAGTCTTGATGCATGTTAACTGTTCCAACAATGAATACATGAACGAATGCTTAATATACTGCCCGGAGCCTTCACTGACACTCAATAAAAACAAATCCCTTCTCTCTTTATGGCTACATTCAGAGATGTTACCAGTCTAGTCAGGCTGGAGGGAGCTACCTTTCCTAACCTAAACTGGCCTAACTCAGCCTGCAGAGGGTAAGCAAAAACAGTAAGTGCTGCTGGGTGATGGCCCAGTGGGTAACATGCCTGCTGCACAGGCATCAGGACCAGAGTTTGACTCCCCACTGACACCTGGAAGAGTCAGGCACAGTGCTACATATTTGCAGTCTCAGCAAAACTCCACGCTCACTGACCAGCTATTCTCACATAATCAGCAAGCCCTAGGTTCCAATGGGAGACCCTGTCTCAAATAAAAAACAAATGACAAAAGCCAAAAAGGTGAACAGTTCCTGAGGAACAGCACCCCAGGCTGACCTCTGGTGCGCACAGGCACATATGCCCACTGTCTTAGTCAGGCTTTCTACTGCAGCAAAACATCACGATCAAAAAGCAGGTAGGGGAGGAAAGGGTTTATTTGGTTCATCACCAAAAAACTCAAGACAAGAGCTCACACAGGGCAGGAACCTGGAGACAGGAGCTGATGCAGAGGCCATGGAGGGTGCTGCTTACTGGCTTACATGGGAACATGGCTTGCTCAGCCTGCTTTCTTATAGAACCCAGGACCATTAGACCATGGATGGCATTACCAATAATGGGATGAACCTTCCCACATTGATTACTAGTTGAGAAAATGCCTTATAACTGGATCTCATGGAGGCATTTCCTCAACTGAGGCTCCTTCCTCTCTGATGACTGTAGCTTGTGTCAAGTTCACACACAAAACCAGCTAGTACACCTAACACACACACACACACACACACACACACAGGAGTGGAGGCAAGGGAGGGGGAGAGAGAGGAAGAGAGAACAGAGAGGGGGAGAGAGAAACAGAGAAGAGGAGGAGGAAACGAAAGAGAGAGGAAAGGGTAGGAGGTAAGGTAAGAAGGGATAGAGGACCCTCAAGAACTACTACAGAAAATGCTGAAAGGCCCAGCTCTGGGGACATTTAAGCCAGGGAGGGTCCAGATACATGAGATAGAGCAGGTTCCCCAATCTCAGTTGTTTAATAAATTTATTCACACTTGATCAAATGAGGGAAAGGGAGAAAGCAACTCTAGGCCTTAGAAGCTAAATATTACTGTCTTCTCTCTTAAGAAGGATGTGTCCTCCCCGCTGTGATGGAGTCCCATAGGCTGAGATGGTTCTGTGGGGAAAGGCACTGCCAAGCCAGACACCAAGCTTTAACGGTGAAGAAAATAGACTCCCAAAAATTGTCCTCTGCCCTACATGAATACAGAGAGAGAGAGAGAGAGAGAGAGAGAGAGAGAGAGAGAGAGAGAAAAGAAATGTATGTTTTTAAAAATATTTTTAAAGGCACAAGTACAGGGAGGAAAGCAAAGAGGACACTGGTTATATTCAGGATGCTACTAGAAGTAATTTATAATGTGCCACACGACTCTTATATGGTGCCTGAACTGCTGTTTCTTTCTACCCACCTACAATGCCACCCACCCTTTTTGTCCCCTCTCCCAACTCTTGAGCTGCAGACAAGCACACTTGAAGGGAACAGAGAATTAAGTTAGAATGATGTTCCTCTCTTGACTCACAGTTGGTTGTCATTGGCTCCTGGGCACTTAGGAGGCTAGGGAGTGCTACTAATCATAATTCCCTGTGCTCAGGACCCACCGTTAAGCAAGGAGCATGTGCAATTGTTATTCTGCTATCTGACAATCTCTCTGGTAGAAACTGGTCACTGAACATTCTATCTACCATCAGTCACAGGTTGGAATGAAGTGTCTAAAGCAACTCACTCCTCCTTCCACCCATGCACTCCTCAGTTGTCCTTACATTTCTACAGCGTTTTGATGGTGGCCTCTAAGGCAATCTCTAGAAAGGCCGAAGCTCTATCCCAAAAGAGAGCTACCTGGGCTTAAAAGTTTCAAAGCCCATGGCATCTCAGCTAGCTCTCTGTGGCTACTGCTTGTGACTCAGATGTAATCTCAGCAACTGCTCTCAGACTGCCCTCTGATGCCTTGCTCCCTGCCATGGTGGTCATGGATGCTAAACCTCTGGAACCATACCTCAAATTATGTGCTCTTTTAAAAATATAACTTGCCTTAGTCATGGTGTTTTGTCATTATTTGTGCATGTATTAGTTACCATATAAGGGTAACTAATACATGCACAAATAATAAACCTTTTTAAAATAATAAAACCTAGACAGAAAACACTTAGAGGGCTTGGTGCCCATCAGGACCCCAGGAGGAGGATAGTTGGGAATGATCACATAACCAAAGTTGGCTACCACCACAGTTCAACCTCAGCCTCACCCTATCACCCAGACAGAAGATTGCAGAACTGGGTGTAGGAAGACGGACTCTGGGGCCCTCAAGTTCCTGTGAGACTCAGTTTCTCCATGAGCAGAAGGAGAGTGAGATGGATAGCCATGGCTTCCCACCACACTTACCTGAGGACTGCCAGGCCCTGAGGATTCCTACATTGCATAGTTGTGTAACACATAGACTCCCCCGCCAAATATGGTGGCCCTATGAGCCTCCTTGAAGTCCCATTGCAGGCTTGTCAGTGATGGTAGCAAGTCGCAGCTCAGCACTACCCTGGATAGCATGAGGAACACTCTGTCCCTCCCCCACAGACCTTATAATGCATGTTATATTGGCAAATTGTCAGGTGCTGTTTGAACAGAGAGGCTGGCTCTGGAAGCTGCGTTACCCATGCCCCATTCCAGGACTAATGTTTGCCTCAGTGTCCTATGCTAGGGATGGACTTCCCTCCCTAAATCTGTGACAGGAAGGGAAAAGAATATCAAAACAGTCCAAGAGTTAAAAAACATCATGCCCTTTAGAACGGCTAGAAGAGTAACCATTTCCAACAGATGTTGCCATTGTTTATCTCATGATATAAAAGTATCTGTGGTGTGAAAGAGAGTCTGGAAGCCCAGACACAAAAAGCCCAGACACCAGAAGCCCAGACCCAGGAAGCTCAGACACCAGGAGCCCAGACACCAGAAGCCCAGACACCAAAACCCAAACACTGGAAGCCCAGACACCAGAATCCCATACACAGGAAACCCAAACAAGAAAAGGAAGTTCTATCTGCCACTGTTTGTTCTTTTGGAAGCCTCACCTGAGGAGACACTACTCTACCTGAGCCTCTCCACAGGGAGCTGCAGCTAGCTGTGAGTTTCTGCAGAATGTTTAGGGCCCTCAATTAGATGATGTTAATTTCCTGCTGTCACTTGTTCTTTTATTTGAAAGCTCCACCCAAGGGACACTCTGCTCTGATAGGGGTTCTCTGTCTAGAACTCTGACTGCCTAAGCAGGACTTTCATGGTCATTTCTGTGGGAAGTTTTTGAGTATGTGGTATACTCTCACATAGATGCACACCATACGTAAAACTCTCTTTCAAACTCTTGTCACTCCACTTCAATGTGACCCTTTTCTTTCCTCTTCTTTCCGCTTCCAGATGTGTTCTTCAGATCAAATTCTCTCCAATGAGCTCTCCCCACCCAACGGGCCCCACCCACTTCTTCCTTCTCTTTCTCACTTGAGTGGCTCTCTTATCCCCAACTCCTCATCTCATCTCAGCTCTGCTCAAGGGTCCCAGACTGTACCTAAAAATTCACAAAGAACCCTTGGGCATAGGGAGAGGGAAGGGAGGAAGTATGCCAGCTAAGAGCCGAGTTATACTTTTTTCCTATCAGGGTTCCTAAGTCAGCAGGTCCAAGAGGCTCTCACACCAGTACTGACTCTGGAAAAACCCAATGAGTAGCTGCTGGCTTCGAAGGAAGGAGAACAGGGGTGGGCACAGGGTTTAAAGGGAAAGAAGTAGGCTTTGAGGAAAGACATGCATGCTCTGTCTTCCTCACAATCATGGTGCCTTCTTAAGATCTCAGAAGTCGCTCCCCTGGTATTTCATCCACTCTAAGACTGGTAAGGAAACCATTTGAATGAAAAATGAGGACATGACCACTCGTAGGATTGGTTGAGGAGAAGGACTTTATTGTAGGTATAAGGGAGAAAACATCCAGAGGCATCTGTAAGAGTTCAGAGTAAATCCTCAATGAGAAGAGAAAGGGGGTGGAGCAAGCAGACCAAGAGTGGAGCCACCAAGAGGCCAAGAGAGTGCAGGAAACCAAGAAAGAATGAACCAAGAGAATGTGTGGCCAAAGTGACTGAGGGTCTATAGGAACCAGAAGCTGTGGAGAGAAAACTAAAGGCAAGCCCCTGGGTTGGAGAGGTGTAGAGTAGGGGGCGGGATGAGAAGTGCTGGGAGGAGCCACAGGTGCAGAGTGAGACTAGTCCCTAGTTTCTTTGGGACCTGACACCATTGTGTAGCTGGTCTCATTTGAAATGTAATTCTCCAGCTAAGGAAACTTACTCAACTCACAAGGACCCTCTCTGAAGCTATAAAAGTGGTAAACAATTCCTAAGAAACTGAAGACTCTTGTGTGAAGCTGACCAACCAACTAGCTGTAAGGAGCTGCCTGTCTCTGCCTCCCCACTACTGGGATTGCAAGCTTTTTAGGTGAGAGCTGGGGATCCAAACTCTTCATACTTACATAGCAAGCACAGGACTGTTTCCTTGTCTCATTTCTTTAACTGTGTCTTCTTTGCCTAACACAATGTCTGGCACAAATTGATAGGCTTAAAGAGTAATCGAATGAATAATGAATGAATGGATGGATGGATCAACATTATACCAATAGCTATCTATCACAGTGACCCCCCAAAAGGCATAGTAGCCTTAACTTCTTAACCAAGAATCTCAATGTGGGATAATGAAAGTTCCGAGCATGCAGCCTCTGTCCATACAGCTCTGCAGTCTTGATGCCTGCCCATCCAAGCAAGCAGATAACTCACGCTGAGATTTACTTAAAAGGCATTTAACTCAGCTCACACATCTGCCAGCCGAGCCTATTACTTGGAGAAATCTGTTCCATGTATTACCATTTTGATTGCCAGCACTGAGAAACAGTGGTGGGCAAGCAGAAGCTTCTTTTTCCCCTCCTCTCACCATTTGAGTTACTGCCTGCTTTTGTGGAATAAATGGCTATAAATTGAGTTACCAGCACTCTAATGCGAGGAAATATATTCTCAGTGCTCTATGGGCAGCTGACAACATTATGGAAACAGACAGTGTATACGTTGAAGTTTATGTGAATGGCGATGAGCTGTGATGGTAGAATTGGAGTGCTGGTGGCAGCCTCAGGCAAAGACACTGTGCGCACCCTTCCAGGAACTGTGACAGTCCTTCACCCCACAGAAGGGAGTTTGGGGTATGGAACACTTGGTTCAGGGCAAACAGGAGGTGTTTGGAAGGTGTCTTAGTTAGGGTTTCACTGCTGTGATCAGACACCATGAGCAAGGCAAGTCTTATAAGGACAACATTTAATTGGGGCTGGCTTACAGGGTCAGAGGTTCAGTCCATTATCAAGGCAGGAACATGGCAGCATCCAGGCAGGCATGGTGCAGGAGGAGCTGAAAGTTCTACATCTTCATCTGAAGGCTGCTAGCAGAATATTGGCTTCCAGGCAGCTAGGACAAGGGTATTAAAACCCACACCCACAGTGACACACCAACTCCAACAGGGCCACACCTTCTAATAGGGCCACTCCCTGGGTGGAGCATATACAAACCACAGGAGGGATTGATTGCCAGGAGATCCAACTTAGACTGTACAAAAGCTCCTGGAAACAATAAGCATTGTAGTGGGACACTGCCTGCTCCCTGGCCTGTGTGACCATCCTGAGGCTTCTAGGTGCTCTGCTCCAAGAGGCAGGCACGGAGAGTCTCCCTGGGTGCTGGTATTTTCTTCAGCTTTACAGTTCCAGAGTGGTCCTTGGTGTGGGAATATAAAAGAGATTTTAATGCAGATCCACAAATTAGGGATAGAGGAAGGAGAGAACACACCCAAGTGTGGGCATGGGCTCAAGGAAAGTCATGTTTCAGTGTCTTAACAGTATGTAATTCTCATGGCTTCTAAATTACAGTCTTCAAAATTCTCTAAGGAACTTTTCTTCTTCCTGTTTTTTAGGTAACTGAGAAGACAGGGTAATCTGAGGATGCTTTGGATAATTAAAATGTGAAATCATAGGTCAAGTAGATCACACAAGGGGAGTAAGACACATGTCATACCATAAATGGAATGTAGTCTAGCTCATTAGGTTCACAAGAAATTGCAGGTTTCTATTTTTTTAAAAAAGCCATATTTGGTCATATATGTATAGACCTTAAGCTTGGTTCATTGCTATTTTAACATTCTTATTTGAAATCTCTCGATAAAGGGCTATTGTCTCTATTGGTTAATTGTGGTGGGATTCTTGATTCTCAGTAAGTGAGAGACTTGAATCAGAGTCCAGAATGAGAGGCTCCTTTCCTTTCCCATAAATCCTGGGTTTTTCCTGTCTTGTTGTCCTGCCTCTCATAGATGGAGGAGACAGTTTGTTCGTACAATGCTTAGTAATTCAAAGAAGGAATTGCTGATGAATGTGAGACATCCAAATAGAAGGAGACTGATGCAAAACACCACATTCTCTAAGAGTCTGAATGAGAATGGCCTCCATTGACTCATATCTGAATGTTTGGTCCCCAGGTTGTGGAACTGTCAGGATTAGGAGTTGAGATTTTGTTAGAGGAGGTGTGTCACTGGTGGTGGGATTTGAGATATCCAAAATCCACATGTATTAATCATGGTTCTCTAGAGGTAATGTATATATATGAATGAGATTCATAAGAATTGCTTATAGGTTGTGGCCCAAGTAGTCCAACAATGACTGTCTATCAATGAAAGATCGAGGAATTCGTCATGGTTCACTCCACTACTGGAGTCTCAGCTGGTCTTTAGTATACACTAGAATCCTGAAGAAGTAGGCTGTAATGCCAGTGAAGGAATGGACTTGCTTTCCTCTTTCACATCCTTTAAATAGTCTGGCAGCAGAAGATGTGGCCTCAAACAATCTGGTTTAAAGGTATGTCTTACTACCTCAGAGAGTCTGACAAGTGGGCCTTCAAATTTCAAATGATTTAATTAAGCAAAAAATGCCTCACGGGTGTGCCCACCCACTTTTAAATTTTAGTTAATTTCAGATGTAGTCAAGCTGACAACCAAGAACAGCCATCACATCATACAAGTCTTAGTTAGCACTCTCTGCTTCATGGTTATGTTGCAAGATATAGAAGTAATTTTATGGGGAGTTTCTGCCCGATTTTAGCCTGAATTGCTCCCAAATAAAAAACACAGAAACCTAGTATTTTATTTACAAGTTGTTGGCACTGTGCTGGGCAGGTCCTGGGCTATTCTAACCTACATCCCAGCCATATACCTCGTGTTTTTTGCTGTTTGAGTCACATCGGATTAGCTCTGCTCCACGTGTATCCTCAGAGTGAGCATCTCTTGCCCACGTCCTCATGGTCCATCCTGTCTCCTTCTTCTTCCTCTCTCCTTCCCTTGAGGTCCCTACCTGAGACACCCTACTTGATCTCAAGTCCCATCTTCCTCTCTCTCCTGACCAGACACAGGCTCTAGCCTTTTATTACCCAATCACAGATATTGGGGAGCATTCTTACAGCACACTAGTCAATGCCCTTGTCCAGACTGCAACCCGAACTTGGGGCAAGAACTCAGCGTCTGAATACACAAGACACAAAACCAAGCCCCAAAACAAGATATGAGCCCTGTTTTGGCATGATGCCTGCATGCCTGTCTACTGCCATGCTCCCCAACCCTCTGAACTATAAGCACACTCCCAAATAAACTTTTTCTTTTTCTTCTATAAGTTGTGGTGGTCATGGTGTCTCTTTACAGCAATAAAAAGGTAACTAAGACAGATTCTACTATGGAATTCTAGAAAGGGTAAAGCACAGTGCACAAAGGTGCATTAGTGTAGCCAGGGACCAGAGAGGAACACTGGGGTTGGTGGCAACGTTCTACAGCTATTCAGAGCTGATGGCTGTTGAGGCCTACTCCCCCAGCACAGCTGTAGCCATTTTGTTCCATGTCTGACAGCTCTTTCATATTGTTGCTGTAATATGCCTGCCAGTCATTGACACAGAAAAATAACTTTCAGAGCAGGGTCATGCTGACCAGATACCCTGTTATGTTCTGTATGTTCTGGGGTTTGTTAATCTTAAGAAATTCTACAATGGTAAGCTCCACTTAGAACCAATTACAATAAATGTCGGTTAGAACTATTCTGTCTAGCTAACCAAAATAGCTTGAGTCAGAGCCGACCACCAGGCAGCACTTCCTGAACCTGTTCATGAGCTTGTTGTGTTTTTTTCCTTTATGAGCCACCCCTGAGAAATATTTGCCATCAAAGCCTCAGCCCTGAATTCTCAGCTATGACCCTAATCTATCAGGCTTAGGGTGTGTGTACAATAAACTACCCCTGACTGACTGAGATTAGTGTTTGTGTGGTTTGTGGGGGCATTCCTGAACCCCAACAGTGGCAATTCTACTACCATTACCTGTTTAAGTTGCCAATCACATTGTACATAAATTATAACCCCCATACACTGACCGAAATGTTGGCAGCTTTGTGTATTTATCAGCTTTGTTACCAGAGTTGTTAGAGTCAGAATGTGAGCCCTGGCAGCCCACCTAGGCTCAGCCACCTGTCCTTGGTAGGCCAACTTAGCAGACAAGTAATCTAGAACAGCAGAGAAAGATTTTCCAGTGTGGCCATTGGATAGAGGAACAGAGAAATTCTGTGTCTCCTCGCTAGTCCATTTCAGAGTCCTGACATGAGGTTTAGGTTTAAAAAGAAGGCAAAGAAGCAGGAGAGATGCTGGCTCAGCAGTTAAGAGCACTGCTAGTCCTAAATTCAATTCCCAACACCCACATAGTACTCATGACCACCTATAAAAGGATTGAATGCCCTCTGGTGGCATGCCGGTGTACATACACCAGAGCAGTCATAGGATAGATAGATAGTTGATAGAGATAGATAGATAGATAGATAGATAGATAGATAGATAGATAGATAGATGATAGATATTTAAAGGTAGTTAGTTAATTAAAAGAAGGCAAGAGACCAGGCAGTGGTGACATATGCTTTTAATCCCAGCACTCAGGAGGCAAAGGCAAGAGGATTTCTGTGAGTACTCAGCCAGCTTGGTTTAAAGAGCAAGTTCCAGGAGCCAGAACTACACAGAAAAATCCTGTCTTGAATAAACCAAAAAGAAGAAGATGGCCGGGCATTGGTGTCGCACACCTTTAATCCCAGCACTTGGGAGACAGAGGCAGGCAGATTTCTGAGTTCAAGGTCAGCCTGGTCTACAGACTAAGTGAGTTCCAGGACAGCCAGGGCTATACAGAAAAACCCTGTCTCAAAAAACAAAAAGAAGAAGAAGAAGAAGAAGAAGAAGAAGAAGAAGAAGAAGAAGAAGAAGAAGAAGAAGAAGAAGAAGAAG
>JANHMN010000018.1:1976719-2118186 GCA_030674055.1 Rhabdomys pumilio
AGAAGAAGGGGAAGAAGGGGAAGAAGGGGAAGAAGAAGGGGAAGAAGAAGGGGAAGAAGGGGAAGAAGGGGAAGAAGAAGGGGAAGAAGGGGAAGAAGGGGAAGAAGAAGGGGAAGAAGGGGAAGAAGAAGGGGAAGAAGGGGAAGAAGGGGAAGAAGGGGAAGAAGGGGAAGAAGGGGAAGAAGGGAAAGAAGAGGAGGAGTAGGAAGAAGGAGAAGGAGGCAGGAGATATTGATAACTGCTAGATATGGTCCCACCCATGAGCTTCCCAGCAAGGCGTGATCTGCTAAGTCTGTAACATAGAAAGCCTCTCATGAGTCTGTTACTCAGAGAAGCTCTTCCCCCTCCTCCTAAAAAAAAAAATTCCAAATAAATAAATTGGGTTTATTTCTAGTTTTGCCAAATAGGGCATGGGTGATGTGGGGTATCTACCAGAGAAGACTACTCAGACATGGGTTTAAGCCAATATGAAGTCTTTATTAGCTGCCCAGCAACTACACTGGGTGTTCAGGACCCACTGTAGCACTGAGCTTCCTCAAGGTGACCTTTTAGATTTAAAAAAAACACACACACACAACAAAGCAAAAACCATATTCCTGGTTGACATACTTCAGGTAACAAGAACAGTTAGTCAGAAGCAGAAGTACAGAAGCCAAAAGGCAAGGTTAGTGCATTTAGAGACTTTCCCAGAACTATGGCCTTTGTTTTAGTTTTGGCAGGTGGTGCCGTCTGTGTGCTGAGACTGACAGTGTGAATGGTACTGTGTGCTGAGACTGACAGTGTGAATGGTACTTCCATCACAAACTCAGCTGTGTTAAGGTCTGCGATCTACTAAGGTCTGGGGGCCTGTTAGAGTTACAAGAGCAGAATTGGGGGATTGTTGGTGTGTTTGCTTGTTTGTTTGTTTAGTATATGTGCACATGCTTGTAGCGGCCAAAGGACACCCTACAGTGTTAGCTTCAGAAGTACTACCGTCTACCTCCTTTGAAGATTGGCCGGGAGCATACAAGTCAGTGCTAAGTTTGAAGCTCACCTCTCTACATATCTCAAAAAACAAAGACAAAACATACAAAGCAGATGTTTAAAGAGAAAAGAATCTGATTTTGTGGCAGGCCAGGAATCTGTGAGAAAGAACTTCCAGAAAGGGACTTGACCTGCCACTGACCTTCTTGCAAGCCAATCAATTGAACTTCAATCACTGTGTGGAGACTGGATGTTGCAGGTGTCGAACCTAATTACAACTTATCACCTTAAACTATCTGAGCCCACCCAAACAGCCCTTCCTTGCCCTCTGTGTCTAACCCAACATCCTGTTACTAACAGATAGCCTTTGAAATGTATTAACTTAAAACTCAGTTTCCGCTGACCCAAAAGGTTAGTGTCAGCAGATGGCGTCTGAATGTGGCAGATTTCTCTGCCTTGCATCACTGCACCTAAGGCTTCTACCAATGAATCTGAAAAGCATCTTGATTTATAACCTTTTTTATTCCATTAATCATAAAAATATAGTTGTTAGTACTCTGTCTAAACTCCACCTCCACAGTTACCTGGCAACAGCCAGGTATGCTCCTCCCCACAGTTATCTGGCAACAGCCAGGTAGGCCTGGCCCACTATAAAAGGGGCTGCTTGCCCCTCCTCTCTCTCTTACTCTCTTACTCTTAATCTCTTACCCACTTGCCTCTAGCTTCTCTGTCCTCTCCCCGATTCTCTTCCTCTCTCTCCACGTGGTCACGGCCGGCCTCTACTTCTCTACTTCTCTTCTTCCTCTCTCCTTCTTCCATCTTCTTTCCCCCACCTTTGCACTATCTCCTGAATAAACCTCCTTCCCCCCCCCTCAATCGTGTGGTCTGGAGTGGTCTGTTTGCTGCAGTCAGATGTCTGAGATAACAACTAACAACAGTGAAACTGCTTCTGCATTAGAACATGGAATTTGGGGTAACCTGAATCTGTGTTCCAAGACATGATCACTTATGTTTGCTTCCAAAACATATTGTCACTTATTCCCTTTGAGGTGAGATCTTTGTTTTCAAAGGCCATCTACATCCTGGTCCACAGCCCTGTTGCTCTGATGTATGGGGAACTGAACCTATTGAAGCTTTTCTTTGTGGGTCAGGTTTTGTAGAGAGAAAAATTATAAAATTCATTTTATAAAATATATACAGGCTTTTCTTTAGGCTTTTATTTAAAGGACATGGAAAATTTTCTCTGAAGAAAGCTAAAAATGTAAACTGGCCGGTTTCAGGAACCGGAAGAGAGGAATGCAAGTCATCTAGGTGGTGCTGAGAAACTAGTAACCACCATGACAGGGCAGGGCCGTGTCCGGAACAACTGAGAAATAGTTGGGCAAGTGACAGGGCAAGGCCACAATGACAGGGCAAAGCCACAGTGACATGGCAAGACCACATTTTTGAGAAGAATGAGTATATAAAGTGTTTTCCACATGACCCTGACTCACATAGGTTGGGTTCCTCTGGAATTTTCTGCTATTTTTATGTTGTGTATCCTTAGCAACCCCTCACCCCCCTCCTCATTCCCCTGGCTTGTGGTTTTCCCCTTTAAAAAGCCCCTCAGCCAGCTGGTCTTTGTCAATTCAGCTCCTGCGTGGGCAAACGAATTGACCGTTAGCCAGCTAACTCTCCCAAATAAAGCCTCTGCTGTTTGCATCCAGATTCAGTGTCTTGCAAGTTTTTGGGTGGCCATGATATCCCGAGACTTGAGTGAGGGTCTCCCCTGAGAGGGGGTCTTCAGTTTAAGATCCAGCTTCCTGAATTCCTGTTGATTGCATTAATTGTATTTATTTATTTATTTATTTAGAGACAAAGTCTCAGTATGTAGCTCTGGCTCACCTGGAACTTATAAGATGTCTGACTGCCTCTGCCTCCCAAGTGCTGGGATTAAAGGCATGAGCCACCAATTCTGGCCCACAACATTCTACCTAACTTCTCCAAGGCTGCATGCATCTCAATAAAACTATCCTTTCCCGCCAATCTCTGCCTCCTGATTTCTTCTGGTAGCAGTACTGGGTTGTTAGACCTTCAGATGCAATAGGAAGAGCCTTAGAAATTAAGTCCCACCCAAAGCACCCGGGCTTTTAACTTAGAAATGAGCCTCAAAGAGGAGACAAAAGTAACTTCAATGCCCTGGTGGATCATTCACCTTGTGTCATACTTTTGCTGTTCATTTGCAGATGGCTGAGTTTCATGGGAAAACATTGCAGATGGCTGACCTTCACGGGAAAGACGAAAGACTCAAGCAGGGAGGACTTCAGGCTGTCCAGGAGAAAGCTGGAGGAAGACACAGGCAAACCACAGGAAATCTCACCAGACTGCTCAGACCACAAGAGGCTCCAATGCCCCATCTTTGAGCAAGCAATATTTTACATACAAATTTGAAAGACTAGCGTTTGTTCCTGGAGATTTCTTTGTGGAAAAAATAATGCAAAATGATAAATGTAAAATTGAATGCAAAAGTAAAAAGGGTCCATGCAGGGGAGAGTCCAGGAAACTGAAGGGTTTTTTTGTTTTGTTTTGTTTTTTTAATTTTATTGCAAGCAATTCAGGATCAGGAAGCTCTCTGAACTGGGCTAGTTGTGCCCTCTAGTGGCTTCATAAAGGAAGGACTCAGGGAAATAGAATCCCAGGAACACATTCAAACACGCTAGTGAGAGCTTTCCAGAAATGGTCTCACTAGCTATGGGCCTGCTTGGGCGACTCCAATTGTCTGATGTTGCTGCCCCACATATCAGCATCCAGACAGTTACTTACAGCTGGATAGTTACCTACTGTACCCTTCCAAGCTTCCATGCTTTGTCTGTAAATAAGCGGTATCTTGATAAATCTAAAAGCACTCCAGAGGGTGCTGAAAGGATGGAGATGGTGCTTCCATGGGTGTATGATAGTGTATGGAGACTTACTTGTGCTAACATCTTTTTTTTTCTGCTTTTGAATCAACTCTTCTTAAAGAAAAGAGGCTTGCTACTGAGAACTAAAGTTCTCAAGGAGAAAAAAAGCTGCTGGCCTGCTAGCACACACCTTTAATCCCAGCACTCCCAAGACAAGCAGATCTCTGTGACTAGCTCAGTCTATACAAAACTCAGTCTATAGCCAAACAACCTCGGGCTACTTTCAGTCCCTGTAACATCCATCAGCTTTGCCCACCTCTGCATCTAACCTAACATCCTCTCTGACTGTCAGGTAAAATCTTTCAGAATGCGTTATGAAACTTTAAAAGATCACTAGCTTCAACCAACCTGAAGGCTAAGTATGTCATCAGATGGTGTAATAATCCACTCGGAATAGTTGTTGACAACCAGCCTGATTAAGCTAATTAAAGGCTTTAAGTTCGTTTTTATTGATAGCCAAACCAAGAGCACGCTCCAGAAAGTCTCTTGGTGCCCAAGTTTAGAAATACAAGGTTTTAAAAGCAAAACCATGACGATACATTACAGTTAGATGAGGGTCAGAGTAACCTTGAAATGTTCGTTTCTGGTACAGTGTAGTAGTTGTTTTAGACATAACTTGCTAATTATTTTTGTTAATATATATGGACATAGTCAAGACCATGGAAATCTCAAATGTGTTGCCAAGGGAGATGTGACCAATAGGGGAAGGGGGTAGAGGGCTGAGAACTGTCTAAGCAAACACAAAATGGAGTCACAAAATGGCTTTCCTGGTCACTTCAATGGCATCTCTGACCTACTGCACAGTCTCATGTAACCTATTTGCCTGATGTTTTGACCAATAAATGTTTCAATTCATGACTTCCTTTTGTTCGGTAACTTTAAAAAAGTTTATGTAATTGCTTTCACATTGGAAACTCAGTCAACCTGAATCTGTTCCTAGGCCATGGTCTCTGGTATCTGGCTCAGAATAATCTCTTCTTCACTTTGAGGTAAGAGCTTTGTTTCCATAGATACTATGTTTTCATAAAAGACCACTGAAGCCCCAGTTACACTGTGCAGAAGGTAGAGGGCTATCTATCTCCTGCAAAGTTCCACAAGCCCCCAAAGAATAAAGAAGTTTGTTTCTCCATGGGCCTTCAGTACTCCTCAGCTCATGGGCTCCAGCAAATGATATGATAATTTTGAGTGGTCTGTAAGAGCAATGGAGCCTTTCTGAGCTCTTGAGTGGGCTTTAACTCAGGAGTTAGGCTGCCAGACACTCATGGACACATAAAGCTTACACTGAGTCAGTGTCATCTAATCTTGCCTCATATATTCAAAGAATAAAATTCACATATCACAAGGGGGTCAGGTTTGGTTTGTTTGTTTGTTTGTTTGTTTGGGGATATTTTTGTTTGTTTGTTTTTAAAAGATTTTATTTATTTTATGTATGTGAGTACACTGTCTCGAAGGCATCAGATTTCATTACAGATGGTTGTAAGCCACCATGTGGTTGCTAAGAATTGAACTCAGGACTTCTGGAAGAGCAGACAGGGCTCTTAGCCACTGAGCCATCTCTCCAGCCCTGTTTGTTTTGATTTGATTTTTGATACAAGGTATCTCTGTGTAGCCCTAGCTGTCTTGGAGCTTGCTTTGTAGATCAGGCTGACCCAAATTCAAAGATTCACCTGCCTTTGCCTCCTGAGTGCTGGGATCAAAGGAGTGCACCAGTATGTGTGGCTGCAGGTGGTAAGTTTTAAAAAGAAATACATTGTAGTTTCCCAGGTGGGAGCATCAGAGAAAGAAGGCAGACTTCCTGCACAGGGAAAGCAGCTGCAGAAGTGGATGTCATTGAAGGTCACTGCTGTGGAGTCAATAAGGCATGAGAGGTACAGTGACAATTCTGGAGTTTTGGTTCTTTTGAAAAGTAGAAATATTATAAGAATATGCTTTTGTTTAATCTCAGGTGTGGGATATGGGGCTGCTTCAGTTTGTCCACAGCAGCTGACTATGATTTGCCTCATGCTGTAGCAAAAGTGTGATTTTACACACTGCAGATAGTTTCTACAAGTTGTGTGGCACTCGAATTCTGGGGATTTTTCAGAGGGTATATAAATGCTAGAGTCCTGATAGGTGGGTTGTTGGCTGTTGGTGGGTTGTTAGTTGATTGCTGTTTGTTGGTGGTGGTCGCAGTTTGTTAAGTAGTCATGAGCAAAGAAGCAAGAAGAAAAATAAATTAGTAGGAAAAAAAAGTCCCTGAAGTTTGGCTGCAGGGGAGATGCACTGCTCAGTCCAGTTTTTATTCCTAAGGTTTCCAGATGCCCCTCTATTTCCATCAGATCCTCATAAATAGTTCCCAGGCAGGAGTGCTCCTATGGAGGGAAAGAATAAGGATAAAATGGGCTCCCCCATCTGCCAGGGCAGAACCAACACTATGGCATCTCAGGGTTCTGACAGAGACAAAGCTGCCACTGAGGACATTTCCGGCTTTTAGTAGAGAAAAACACTACTAAACACTTCAGTTTCAGGATTCTTCACCCTAACCTGCCCATTCAGCTTCTATTTCCTGTCCTTATTACAGGCTTTAGGAAGGATCATTGCATGAATGAATGACCCAGAGCTTGAATAAATGGCCCCATGTTTGAATGAATGACCCAGTGCTTCTTAGTGTTTCATCAACTTGATACAAGCTTGTGTCATCTGGGAAGAGAGAACCTCAACTGAGAAAATGCCTACATTAGATTGACTTACAGGCAAGTCTGCACAGCATTTTTTTTTTTTTTGATTAATACTGAGGAGGGAGAGCTCAGCTCACAGTAGGCAGGACCACCCTTAGGCAGATGGTCCTGGGTTGTATAAGGAAAAAGCTAAGCAAGGCAGAGGGAACATGCCAGTAAGCATTGTTCCCCCATGGCCTCTGCTTCAGCTCCTGCCTTCAGGTTCCTTCCCTCTGTGAGTTCCTGCTTGGGCTTTCCTCAAAGATGGACTGTAACCAGGACATGTAAATCAAACAAACCCTTTCCTTCCTGAAATGTGAGGCAAACAGGACCAAATCAACATCCTTTTAATTAGGGAGATTAAGGTCAGAGCCTATGTCCTGGCAGCCTTGATAAGCCAGACTCAACCACTCATCACCAAGTCTAATTTAAAAATCCAAATTAAATACCCCTCCATCCCCACATATTAAATAAATAAATATGATTTTTTTTTTAAAAAAAAGAGTATCCTTTTGTGAAGCATGGCCTAGAAACCCAGCACTTGAGTGGAGGCAGTAGGGTCAATGTATGTAACAAATTACGTAGTTCAAGGTCATCCTTAGCTAGGTAACAAATTAAAGGCCAGCTTGTGCTACATGAAAACTAGTCTCAAAATAAACATCTCAGGGCTGGAGAGGTATCTCAGTGGTTAAGCGTGGAGCTGGAGAAATAGCTGAGAGCCACATCCTGATCTGAAGTCAAAGCCCACTCCCAGTGACACACTTCCTCCAACAAGACCACACCTACTAATCCTTTTAATCCCTTCAAATAGTGCCACCCCCTGGTAACTAAGCATTCAAATATACAAGCCTATGGGGCTATTCTTATTCACAGGTGAACACTTAAGAGGCTATAAGGAGAAACTCCCATAAAGCAGGAGTGGGTCCCAGGAAATGGGGTACCATCAAGTACTAGCACAGGGTCTTTCTTACACACAAAGAGCTGAGCTGGTCAGTCCAGTTGGCCAAAGCATACGGTATGCAGGTGCCTCCCCTCAGTTTCATTCATATACTCATTTCAGTCTCCAGGCAGAGGTGATCACTTATGAGAAGATTTAGCAAGAAAGCAAATATATTCCTCCTGAAACAGCTTTGAGCTCCCAACACTACCTGGCCTGACTGTCTCCTCAGCATCTTCCTGTCTCACCATCATTGGCTTGCTTAGGAGGCTCAATCACACCACCCACTTAATTTAGTGCTAGTATAGTAATCGTCCTTAAACAAAATTTCCATTCCTGTGGTGGCAGATACCCTGGAACACCCTTAATATGAAAATATTAAGTGAAAAAAAATGTGTGTATGTGTGCTATATCCTCAGTCCACTAAATGATTTCATTTTAAAGATTTATTTTTAATTATGTGTATCCCTGTCTGAGGAAGCAGGAGGCATTGGATCCCCATGGAGCTGAAGGCACAGGAGATTGTGGGCCACCCACTGTGAACACAGGGATGTGAATTCCCTGGAAGTACATGCTCTTAACCACTGAGCCATGGTCGCAGCCCAGACTAACTACCTTTTTGGGGGGGAGTTGGGGTGGGGAGGGGCGGTCTAGTTCAAGACAGGGTTTCTTTGTGTAGCCCCGGCTGTCCTGGAACTCACTCTGTAGACCAGGCTAACCTCGAACTCAGAAATCCTGCCTCTGCCTCCCAAGTGCTGGGATTAAAGGTGTGTGCCACCACTGCCCGACTGACTACCTTTTAGTGTCACAGAATTTGCTATCACAGGCCAAAAGGAAAGCAGTAGGATGGTGTAGGACCTTGAAAGGCAGCCTGGTTTCTGGTCAAGCACAGGCTAGAAACCCCCAGAAACTCCAGATGATCCTGAGGGGTCCCAGGTAGGACCTCAGGTGACCCTAGGGATGGCAGGAGTTTCACCATGCCCCCAGAAACAAGACTCCTGACACAAGGCTGCAGCCCTCCATAGATTTGTGTTCTTCAGTCACACAGGACAACGCCCCTAGCCTCTCCACAGGTAGAGGGTGGGACTACAGGCCATAGAGCTTCAAGACAGATATCCATTTTAATGAGGTACCTAAAGGCCATTAAGCTTTCCTTCCCAGACCCTCCTCCCTGCAAAAGGGATTTAACCTCAGGCCTGCCCTGAGAAAAGGGGTACGGTTTCTCATCTACGTTTTGCCATAACAATAAAAGCCTTAAAACCATGAACTGTTTCACTTTCATCGGGATCTGCAGTGGGGAGCAATGGAAAAGGTCTTCACCTACAGAAGCTCATGCAGAAGACCTGTCTGCGTTCCTAGCCACAGCGACTACCAGCCCAAACAAGATGCCCACTACCAAGCTATGCCAAGCCAAGCTGACCACTGGGACAAGCCAAGGACTCTCCCTGTGGGGCACAGATGGAGCTTCTCTCCCTCTCTCCCCTTTGGCTGCAGGCCAATCCAACCCGTGGGCCCCCACGTCCTTCTCAGTTCTTCTGTGCCCAAAAGCCTGAGAAGCAGATGGTCGCCGGCCTCCCTTCAGACCTAGGGACCTTCAGGCTAGCTCTGACTCCCCCCGGGACCTCAGACTACACTCTCTGACCCCTGGAGTGGGGTCCCACAGAGGCTTCTCACAGCCTGACACTCCGACGCTGGCATGAGGTGAGTACAGTCAAACTTCCTGCGCCTTTGCCTCCCCCATTAGCTCTAGTTTTGTGGCGGGGCACTCGCAGGACTCCCTCCCAACCCCTATTTTACCCAACAGGATGGCAGCCCTCTGCTGTCAAGAGCCATAATGGGACAAGCTAATAACTAGCAGGTGATCATCCTGAAATGGCCTGCCTTGGATTATTATATAATCTTCGACAGGTGTATCCTAATTCAGCAAGGCTGTAAAAGACTCATTTTTTGGAAAGATTCCTGCTATTAATATGCTTTTCCTATTATTATTAAACAGACATAACAATCACTAAGCAATAGCACACTCCTTTGAAGCAGATCTCTGCAGATCCACAAAGATGTACTGTCATGTAGTGATGCTATATAGACAAATAGATGATTTCTTAAGTCTTATTGATGATCCTATAAGAATTCCTAAAATTATATCAATGATTATTAAGCTCTTTTATAATAGAACTGCTATTAGGTCCTTTTCTGATAGTCAAAACTTCGATGAGAACTCCTCCAGTCTCCTGAGTGTCACCAGTAACCAGAATTTCTCCTACTCAGAGCACATTCCAAGAGGTTGTAAAACAATTAACCAAAGGTCATTAAAAGGGAACTAATGATTTATTAAAGGTGCTAGGACAGAAGATAAAATATTGCCTGGGTTTATCTATACAAAACTTCACTAATAACTTAGTTATAGTTTTAAACCTTCAGTGAACCTGTGGAGCTAGTCAGGTGATGGATGTTTAGCCAGATAATTACTCCTAATGGATATGCATGTAAACATTCTCTGTTGTAAACTTCTATTTCAATTTATTGTGAGGAGTTGGTGCGGCAGTGCAACCAGCTAAAATGGCGCCTGGGCCAAATCTATGAATGGCGCGCTTCTTGGCGGTTTGCACACCGAGCGCCTTTCCCTAACTGAGCCACAACCACAGAACTACTGCGCAGACTCGCTGCCAGGAGAATCTGAGGTGCACCAATGAGGCATGCCTACGAGGCAGGTGCTGATTGGGACAGGCAGGGGTATAAAAGGACGGCTGTTAAGGGACTGAGGGGAAAGGGCTTCCAGGGAGGAGGTTGTAAAGGATCCTGAATAAACTGTGTTGAGAAGAACTCCGATTTGCGTCGTTCCTGTCTGCTGGTCAGATAGAGAAGTGACAATTTATGATTTAACTTTTGGTGTGAACTTGTGATGAACTTTGTAACATGTGATCATGTATTCTGCAAGATGTATAAGTACTGAGGACAAAGAGATGAGAGGATAGAATAGAATTTTTCTCCTTTCCCCAGATAGAGTAGAAGTTTCCCTTTCCCTGCTTAGGATCTTTCTGCTTTTCCCCTTAGATAGCTTTCACAGGAAACTTTTAACAACTTAGTAATAAATGCTATAACCACACCTCTAAGTGTCTTTTCTTCCTGTGACTTTAGACTAGCAGGGTGAAAGTTAGAGTCCAGCAGTCCTGCTGAGATAGAACAAAGGCCACGTTGCCTAATTTTCTGCTGTTAGGCTACAGGTGTTAATCACCTAAATCAGCAGTCTCACCCTCAGAAGGAACAAGAAATTGTTAGGAGTTTTTAGAAGTTATCATTAGCATTTCAGTACAGGTCAGAGAGGCAGAAGGCCCTGAGACCCTCAGACTTTAAAGCCAGCACCAGAGTCCTACTCTGTGACCCTGCCATTACCCTCTCCAGGCCAGGAGGCTCTCGGCACTCTGCTGTCAAACTGCCCACTTGCTATTTATTTCTTTGTGGGTACTTTTTACATAGAGAAGTGCTCCTAAGAGAAAAATAAAGGAGACTCTGCTATCTTTCCTCTGATGCTTCAAGTCATCAAAACACATCTTGTAGACTAGAGTAATCTCAGCTATGGCCTGGTTTATGGAAAAGGCAGGTATTTTGCTCTGAGGTGGAATAGAGGAAATTAAAGGGTATTAAATTGGTCTCTGGATCAGTGATCTAAACTCAGCCCTGAGATTTTTGTCTTTAAAGAGCAATGACTGTCCAGCTATAAAGCACTAAATTCATCCCTTGAGGACAAAACACGGCTATTCATCCTCCTCAAGGAACTCATTGCTACCTACTTGGGGATGAGATCCTTTTCCACATGGCTCCTGTATCCATGCATAGAAGGGAAAGGTGGGGAGGCAGAGCTGGCACAGGGAGTCACTGCAGATATTCTGAAGGTCATGAGGTAGCTGGGGAGGATGTGAGGATAAAAAGAGGTGTAATAGAAGCTAAATGGTGTATGCAGGCACCTGGAATATACCATTGTATATTCTGGAAATGCCTAGTGGAAGCTGAACCCTCTAAGTAGAGGGCTCTGAGCTGTTGCTATTTGAGCAATATATACACGCTGTGTGTGCATTCAGGAAACTGAGAGAGCTTTGGTGTTCAGTTCTCTGGATAACTGACTGGTCATGAGCTAGAATTGTCAACCTTCAGTCAGAAGGGCAAGAAAACTAAAGCTGCCTCCCAAAATTCAGGTGTCCAGAGCTTATGGTCACCATCCAAACCTGCAGACAGACCTTAATAAGGACAGCAGTCAGCACGCTATGTTAAATGTTTCCCCACACGTATAGCCTTTTCTTCTGCCTACTTTTATTTTAACGCTGTCTTCTGATTACTGTTTGTACAAGTAGCTTGTGATGATGCCCCTTGGCCAAAGTTTCAGATTTGAGAAGTTTCTATAACTTCTTTGATTTTCTTTCTTTCTCTCTTTTTAATTGATGATAATAATGATGCTGGGAGGCACTGGTGTGTGCAGTTTTGTGCACTGGTACGTGCCTGGATGTATATGTGGAAGTCAGAGGATAACATTCAGAAGTCCATTCTTTCTTTATAGTTCCTGGATAGAACTCAGGCCATCAGGCCTGCCTTTACCCATTGAGACATCTTGCTGATCTTTTCTCCAGTGCTGTCAGTTTAGAAGTAAGAGTTTCTCTCTGTAGGTTGCCCAGGCTGGCCTCAAAGTCCTGGGCTCAAGAAATCCTCCTGCCTCAGCATCCCAAGAACCTACAGGTATGTACCACCATACCTAGCTCTCTAAATGTCTTTTTTTATATTCTACTTATTTTTATTTTATGTCAATGTATGTTTTGCCTGCATATAGATTTTTGAACCACTCAAGTGCAGTGTCTTCAGAGGCCAGAAGCAAGCGTTGGATCCTCCTCCTGGAACCAAGATTACAGCTATTGTGAGCTAGGGGCAGTGCTAGGTCCTCTGGAAGAGCCACCCACATTCTTAACCACTACAGCTTTCTAATTTTAACAACAACAACAATAACAACAATAATAAAATAAAAATTCATTCTCTCTCCTTTCTCAGCTTTTCAGATTTCTTTTATCTTAAGTTCAAAGTTATCTCATAGTCACTGAAACCTTATTTGGGGGCTTTTTCTCTTTATATTTCACTTAGGTAGTGTCTTTGCTGAGTCTTAACGAAATCTCCTCTTTGGCATCTTATTGGCTGTTCATTTTATCCAGGTATCCCAGGCATTATGTTTTTTTTGTTTTGTTTTGTTTTTGGGTTTTTTTTTTTGTTTTTGTTTTTGTTTTTTCAAGACAAGGTTTCTCTGTGTAGCCCTGGCTGTCCTGGAACTCACTCTGTAGACCAGGCTGGCCTCGAACTCAGAAATCTGCCTGCCTCTGCCTCCCAAGTGCTGGGATTAAAGGCGTGCGCCACCATCGCCTGGCCATTATGGCTTTCATTTCTAGAAATTGGATTTGTGTCTATGACTTTTGAGGTTTGGTAGAGTTTTGATTTATGTCAACCCCAGCCAACAACTACAATCAATATAATGAATGTATTCATTATGTCCCGTGAAGTCAAAGGAGAACTCTGTGAGATCAGCTCTTGTCTTCCACCTTCTGCCACCAAATTTGAGAGAGCCATGCTAGGATGCTCACAGCAGCAGTGAAACTCACCCACCAAACCTCTAGGGAGCATAAGCTGATTCAAAGTGCCTGACCTCCAGGATTCCACCACTGATCCCCTTCTGGCAAAGCAGGCACCAGCCGGCACCTCATCACAGGAAGCACCCTAGGTCATATTTTAGAGAACAGGCCTTTCCACCCTGACCTGTATTCAGTACTGCTCTTCCCCAACCAACACACTACCACCCACTGCAACATGGCTTTATTATTTTCTGCTGCCCCACGCCCATCCAAAGTAGAATATAAGCTGCTGAGGCTTGAGTACCCTTGACTTTGTTCTCTTTTTAGTGCCCAGTGCCTGATGTAGGCTGTGCTTTCCTTAAGGACTGTTTCAGTGAATAAATGAACAAATGTCTGTTCAGTGATCTGAGACTAACAGTATTGTGGTCAAGGCTGTAGAGCTGAAGAGATGGCCGCAAGGCTAAGTGAATACTACTCTTCCAAAGGACCTGAGCTCCGTTCCCTGCATTCACACTGTACAGTTCACGACGGTCTATAATCCAGCTCCAGGAAATCTGGTATGCTTCCATGAGTATGTGTGTGTGAACATACATACCAACAGTTAAAGAAATAGAGGCCATGAATTTGGGAGAAATAAATGAAAAAGGTTGAAAGGAGAGAATATGATCTAATTATATTTAAAAAAAAAAAAGAATAGTAGTATATGTTTTTAATCTCAGTGTCCAGGAGGCAGAGGCAGGAGGATTTCTGTGAGTTTCAGGCAACCCTTGTCTACATGATGAGTTCCAGGACAGCCCTGGCTTCCTCCACCCACCCCATCCCACCCCCAAAAATGCCTACCTCCTGTGACTTTGACAAAGCAAAAAAAGGAAAGAACTTCCTCCCTAGAGCAGTGCTATTAACAGTACAGACGAAGGCTGGGTCTTTTCAATAACAGGGCTCCAGCTTCTAGTTGCTCTGTTGGAATGTGCACTGTTCACAAGGCTATTATATACTTACACTATGCTACAAAAACAGGGTCTTTATATTAAAGACCTGGACATTGTAAATGCTTATTGGTCTAAGTTCTCCTCAACAAATCAGAAGAAACTGTGTTTCCTTCTGTTTCTTTGAGAAAGAGTAACTTTTACTTAGTTTCATTTTGTATGTTTTTAGGGGGCATTCCTGTGGCAGTCAAACTTGCAAAAATCAGTTCTCTCTTTCCACCAAGTAAGCTCCGGGTGTCAAACACATACTCAGAGGTTTGGTATAAAATATTTTAACCTACTGTACAATTCGCCAGTCCTCTTAACACTTAAAAACTGGTGTGAGCGGTGGAAATGGAATGGTTTGGTGAGAAAACAGCGTATCTTACAAGTGTATGGTCTTCCACTTCACCGGGGTTACTATCCAGATATAGATACTGAATTACAAATAAATACTTCTATTAATCCTCATCGTTCTGAGTCCAGCAAAGAACAGACTGTCTTGAAATAATCAGCATAATATTTTGCCTTAAATACAGAAGACTTAGGGGGTAAAAAGAGAACAAGAAGGGCTACTATTAGATGACTGGGAAGGACGGAGAATGCAGAGAAGGACCCATGAGTTTGCAAAAGAGAATACAAAGCTAATTGTTTTTCTAATTTTAAGTGTATCGTGGAGTTTTTGGGGTTTGTATGTGTACGTGGTAGATAAGTACATAAAAAATGTAACTGACAGTGAATGTGTAAAATCCAAAGCGAAGCTCCGCAGCTTTGGAACGGCTGTTCTAATTGCACAGAAGTTCACGGAGCTGAAAAGACTTTGGGTTGGGGCAGGTGTTTGGCTACATTAATCTAATTGCCTCATATTTTTTATTTGCAATTTTTTGCAGAAAAATTAGTTATTTTGTTTAAGAATAATCAGAAGATTTGGGAAATTATTTGTTTATATCGAGAAGAGATTTCTAGACAAAACCTGGCACGGAGTAGTTAGTGTATTCTCAAACGGTACCACGACCGCGCTCAGCAAGCAGGTTTTATTCGATGCGCTCGACGCTCTTTCGCCGGCGCGGTAGCTCCGCTTCAGTAGGAGTCTGTGATCTGGGCTCGACTGAGGCTCCCTGGTTGCTCGCGCTTTTCTCTCCTTCTCCAAGATGGCGGCGGTCGGCGGCACTGAGGCGGGATCCGAGCGAGCCGAGTGAAGGTAGCGGCGAGTGGAGCCCCCACCAGACCCGGCCGGACCCCCACCCCGGGGCGGCAACGGCCCCGCCCGGCCTCGGCCCACCGCTCCGGCCCCCCGACACGGTCCCGGAGGCGCTTCAGGCCCGCCGCGGCCTAGCTCAGAGGCCAAGCCGGGAACTTGAGTAGCGGCTGCAGCCGCCCGGGGGAAGGGGCTGGAGCGGGCCGCAGGAGGAAGGCGGCGGGAGCTGTTCAAACGGGGAAGGCGGGAAAGCTGCGGGGCCGAGAGGGGGCGTGCGGCCGCCCCAGGGACCCGCGGCCCGCGCCGCCCCTCCCCCTGCGCCGCTGTCTGGGCGCTCCGGGGCGCCGAGGCCGACGGGACGCGGGAACACGGGTCGGGCGGAGAGCGGCTGGGGACCCGGGGCGCGGGTTACCTGGGGCTGTCAGGAGGAGAGGTCCGGGGCCGGCGGGCGGGAGGGCTGGGCGCGCGGCGAGCGGGAGAAGATGCGCGGAGCTCCTTTCGCTGCGCAAAGCTTTGTTGAACTAGCGGTTGCAGCAGACCTGCCGAGGTTATCACAGCGGGGACCCCGGGAACGGTGGTCTTGGGGACTGTATGGATAAACAATCTCGTATTGTGTGTGTTCTTCGCGTGCGACTCAGTTTGAACATGCCTTCTTAATTGGAGTCCTCTCCATACAGGCCCATTTCCCACTCCGCAGCCACTACTTAAAGATTCACTTAAGTTTATATCATATAGCAGACAAGATATGTCTACCACCCACCCCATCCTTGTTTGTAGTACTGGCTGATTCTATTCCCTCATAGCAAAATAATTTTTTTTAAAACTGCATCCAAAGTAAAGCCTATTGATAACGCATGGCTTGTCAAAATTTGGATCGCTGGACTCTTGGAGACGTGTGTTATCAGCCAATTTGTGTAGTGGTCGTGGTTCTACTTACTAGCATTGCAACGAGAAGATTTAATGCGCATTTCTGGCTGTGGAGATCTCTACAAGTTCCGAAGCTGGCAGGGGCTGGAGTGCTGCCTAGGTAGGTCCTTGGAAAAGGGTGTGGCAAGAACTCTAAGAGATCCAAGAAGGAAGGAAACCCACTGCAACAAGAATTCACCTGTGCTACCCGAGAAGTAGCAACAAACTATCAGAATCTGCCAACAACTGGATGTGTTTCTTCCTTTGACTACATGGACTGGCAATCTGAGTTCCTAAAAACAGCCTTGGAGGAAATTCCCATCTGGAGGAGACAGACCTTCCTTGCCCAGCTTACTGGGTGGATTTTCTTTCTTTTTCAATTCTCCGATCTGTTCTGGGATGATGATACTGTTAGCAATGGCTGGAACTGAGATTACCTCCAAAAAATTAGTTTCTGAAACTTTTTTTTATAGTTAACACTTTGAATTTCCAAAATAACAAAATCCTACCTTTGAAGATTTTAACTTTTTTCATAATTACTTGGTTATCCCAAAAGCGTGTGCGGAAGGCCGACCTGCAGTTTTACTTTCCAGTGGAATTAACAGCCTGATTCTTCTTTCTCATACCTTGGAAGAGCCCAACCAACAGTGTTCACGTTTTCTAAGCATTCGCATTCTATTAATAAATGAACTTTTCTATACTGTCATGTCTTTGCACACTAAGACAAACACTAACTGTAAGATTATCCTGCCCCAAGAAGTTGACAAGATCAAATTTTGTAAACTCCAAAATTATGGAATTCAAGAGAATGGGTTTTGGCACCTGTTTTATGTTTGCCAACATTTGATGTAGTTGTTTTCTGATGTGAAAATCAAACTTAATTTTTCATCTTCATTAACCCTCCCAATTTACTTCCTACCCCTGAGCCCTCAATTTAATTTGAGACATGGGGTTCATCTAATTTTGTATAAATGCTCCTGAACTCTGCTTTCTTTCACACTGCTGCTTGAGACCTTTTTATCCCTGGTACTGTCTTTTTCTTATGAGTCAGCCACCACTGAACCCTGAGCCACCATTTAGGGCCCATCAGTCTGCCCCGACTGGGAATAGTCCATTGTATTTCTCCATTTCAGGACTGCCCTATATATTGGATTTGTGTTCAGGGCTCACTCACTTTTCCTACAAGCGTCTGGTCTTTGTTTTAAGAAAGTTCCAGTAGTAGCAGGCATAATCCTAATACAAAAAGCCAGCATATCCATGTTCACCTTCCTTCAGGAGCAGTCCCTAATTTTACATTCCCAACCCTTTTAAAGTCTACTAGTTTTTCATAGCAGTCAGGAAATAACTTCATACCTAGTAAAAAGTTCAATCAGCTCCCACCCCAATAAGATATTGCTTAATTCTATTTTATATTAGTTTTAATGTTCTCAAGGGGGAAAACCTGTTTATGAGTCTCTGGGCCTGCCTTTACTTACATTTAAAAGTGTATTGGTGTTTGACCAGGGACTGATGACTGTATTATGAGACTAAATAAGGATGTTGGGCTGGGGAGGAGGGGGCCATTATTTCTCAAGAATTCTATGCCAAAATTCATCTGGCATGAAAAGCCTGAAACTTTAATCTAAAGTTATTTTACTTAGTGTCAGCCTGTGAAGGCCAAGGTGACCTGGATGGCTTTCTAATAAACTCATCATTTTTGAACTAGTGAGGATATTGCCATTGTTTTGTTTGTTCGAGAGATTCTCTCTAAATAGCTGTGGGATTCATTATGTAGATCAGGCTGGCCTTGAACTCACAAGATAGCCACTTAACAATCTCTGCCTTCTAAGTGCTGGAATTAAAGGTGTGTGCCACCTGGCAAAATGTTGTCTTTAAATGAATATCATTTTCAGTGGCCCACCTCACTCCTTTTTAAGTTAACACCAGTGGGTTGGAAGTGAAGAACAGTCTTCATTTGAGAAAGTTTAGTAATGAAACACTAGAACAGGAAAAACTGGCCATGTCTATCTTGTCTGCTGACCCTGCATTAGAAAAGCCCTGTGAGCAGCCAGCATGCCAGCTGCTTAATCTGCTTTGTGTGTATTCCCTTCACTGCGGCTTCCCTTACCTTGAGCAAACTCCTTCATTTCACAGTTTGTATCTCTTAGACTTCAGAAACCATGGCAGTGCTTTTCTTTGTATTGTCATCTTTGGCCTACCTGTGCATTGTATTTATGTGGCTTTTAAACAAACAGTTTTTGTTGTTTTGTTTTGAGACAGGTCTCACTTTGGAGCCCTGGCTGGCCTGGAACTCATGTAGACCAGACTGGACTGGAATTTAAAGAGAACCACATGCCCCTGCTTCCTCCTGAGTGTTGGGATTAAGGATATTTGCCACCAAGCCTCACTAAATAAAAACTTACTGGTTAAATCATGAAACTTTCCCATTAATCCAGCTCATGTTTTCTTTCCCGAAAAACCTGTGCTTCTGTTTTCTCCACACCTATCTGAAGGACTTAATAATGTTACAGAACTGTCCTTCAGTAATCCTAAAGCCATTTATAATGATGAATCCTAAAGCCATTTATAATGATGAAGGTAAAATAAAATTAAATTACCAATTAGACTAACTTCTAAGCACTTGACTGAATGAGAACTTTTGAAAATAGTTATTTCAAATATCCTGCAAAGTAGTGAGTTCCAGGCCAGCCAGAGCTGCTACATTACAGTGCAACATAGAACTTTATCACTTTCAAAGTCCATATGGACATCTAAACTTGAATGCCACAAAAGCTTTAAATCAGTGGTTCTGAGCCTTCCTAATGCTATGACAACCTTTAATACAGTTCCTCCTGTTGCAGTGACCTCCAACTATAAAATTATTTTTGTTGCGCCTTTATAACTGTAATTTTGCTACTGTTATGACTGAATATCCGAGTTTTCTAATGGTCTTGGGCAACCCCGGTGAAAGGGTTGTTTGACAGCCTCCCCCCGCAGGAATGGCCTGACCTACAGGTTGAGGGCCACTGCTTTAAACAGTAAAATATTTAGAGCTATGTAAGGTGATGGACGTTTCTTAATCCCAGTGTTCAGGAGGCAGATGTAGGTAGATCTCTGTAAATTCTAGACCGCTCTGGTTTATATAGTGAGTTTTAGGCCAGCCAGCGTTATGTAAAGAGACCCTGTCTCAAAAGACAAAATCCAATACTTAGAACTTTTAAATTATAGTATTTATAAATTAATGAAAAAAAATCTTAGAATCATAAATTTTATCACCAGTGGATAAATAACAACCTTCCATATTTCTTACAAACCTTTAAAAAGGGCTTGTTAGTGTTGGAAATTTCCATATAGTCAACACATTTGAGAAGTATGCCCATATTCGTGGTTAATTTGAACAGGTTCATAAAGCCCAACAGAATGGAAAGCTTTACGATTGTTAATGCCTGTGTATGTGCTGTTTAACTTGTAAGTTCATCAAGTCTCATCAGTAGGACTTTGTGGTCTTCCACTATTGGTGTACTCTGTCCTCCTCTGCATCTGGCTTTATCTGTACATCCTGTGACTATGATTGAACCCATGCCTCTGACTTAATGTCAGTTTCTACCCTGTCTCAGTGTCATTAGTCCTGTTGGCATTCCAGAAATTCTCATTAATTTTGGAAGTTTTTTTTTTTTTTTATTGAGAAATATTTTCTATTTCTTCAAATGTCAACTTTAAGACATGAATTAACTCCAGTTAAGCTTAGTATCCTCCCTGCAAGTTCAACTCGAGTATATGCACAGAGGGAGGAGCTGACAAGACACTCCTGTGTTCCAGTCAGCCCTTGGATTACTTGGAATTTCCACCTGGAAGGTTGCTTCTCCACAGTGATTTCACATTACAGGAAGGTTTTCCTTGTTTGTTTCTCAGACCTGGCCCTGTAGACGGGAGGAGCCTGGACACAGTGACACAACACATTCTCAAAGGCCCTGCAGGACCACCATGGCTTATGATGACTCCATGAAGAAAGAAGGTATGACCCCTTACTCAGAAGCATTCCAAAGGGCATAACCTCTTCCGTCCCTGCAGTCCATGGATGTAGAGACCAAGACTGGGCACCACAGCCTAGACCAAGTGATGCTCCAGAGGACTGTGTGAGACACAGCCTCCACATCATCCCCATTCTGGGCCCGTGGACATGAAAACCAGGACAGGGGTTCCTACACAAGAGTCTGAAATAAGAGTCTTAGTTTTTTGGGGTGATCCCCACAGCACTCATAGTCCTTGCCAGCTCCAGTGTACAGGAGTCTGGGACTAGGAATCTTATACTGGACTCCCACAGAGCAGCACAGCACATGAATCCTTACCCTTTTCAGCCTTCCCTCGCAAGTCTGTATCTACCTGCCAGATCACTACTAAAAACCATGTCTGAGGACGCACACTGAGCATTTGGATAGAATGGAAGCATTGTGTTTGCAGGTTTGAGTCTTGTGTTTGCAGCCAGGTCGTCAGAAGTCTTCTTGGCCCTCTGGGTTTAGCCCTGCATTTCAGTGGACGCACTGAGACGTAACTTTAACTTGGAAATGGGACTGTTGGCCTTTTGTTGTTATGTACTTTTGTCATTTCCATCCCTAAATGAACCTGTGCTTCCCAGATTGCTTTGATGGTGATCACAGCTTTGAGGACATAGGACTTGCAGCTGGCCGAAGCCAACGAGAAAAGAAGCGGTCTTACAAAGATTTCTTAAGGGAAGAGGAAGAAGTTGCCGCGCAGGTCAGGAGTTCTTCCAAGAAGAAGTTAAAGGTCAGTTCCAGATGTCTGTCAAAGCCGGGATCCCAGAAGAATGGCTCCAAACCATTCCCTCGCCGTCTTATTACTCGCCAATTCTTCTCCCTCTTTAACCACAGGACAGTGATTTGTTCTTCTTGGGGACGGACACACACAAGAAGAAGAGGAAGCACTCCCCTGATGATTACTACTATGGAGGTAAGCTTGGGAGTGGGCTGCAGGTGGGATATGCACATCTCTGGTTCTTGGAGTCGGGGTAGGGGAAGGGATCCCAGATATTGCTGACTCAGTGGCCTATTTAACAGGACAGTGGTTCTTGTTCTGAGTGCCGATAAACCAGAGTGAAGGAGGAGAGAGGTGGAGGGCTGGTATTTTGGAGGATTCAGCATAGAAGAACAGTCTTCATTTGTGATACACAAGGTACCAGGTTCCTTCTCCCCCCAACCATCCACTTATCTGTGCCATTGCTACTTAGCATCCCTTTGCCAGACACAGCCCTTGGGCCCTCTACATATCTGTGGGGCATTTCTCAGCCAGCATTTATCTACTCAGAAAACCCATTTTCTTAGCTATGCTCTATGTGTAGCTGATGAGACTAACCTCACTAGAATGAGTTTGTCCTCAGCACAAGAACCAGTGACACTCGGTCTGCAATCTAATCTAGATTGGAACTACCCTTAATCCCACAACTCTGTCCTAAGTATGTTCTCTGTCTCTTGTGAAGACTCAAGGAAGAGAATCAGCTCTAGGGGCAAGAATGGTCTGCAGGGCCAAAGGCTGAGTCTACCAAGCCAAGAAATACATGGGGGTTCTCTCTGAATGTTAGGAGCCAAAGTGTTTCCCCCCAAAATCACTCCTGTTAACCTTTTCCTCGTGGCAGTTGGGTTTTGGTGAGACGGGGCACTTGCTACAAGTTACTTCCTGTCCTATTGATAGTACTTCTCGATTATTTCTAGATATTTCGACTTTGGAATCATCACAGAAGAAAAAGAAGAAATCTAGCCCACAGTCTCCTGACACAGCAATGGACCTGTTGAAAGCTATTACCTCCCCACTGGCAGCAGGCGCCAAGTCCTCTAAGAAGGCAGGGGAGAAATCCTCCAGTTCCTCAAGCCATTCAGAGAGCAGAAAAGAGCACCATAAGAAGAAGGGCAACGGCAGCAGTGGAGAGCTCTCCCTGGATGACAGCAATGCCCACAAACCCAAAAAAATGAAGCCACTCTATGTGAACACAGAGACACTGACTCTTCGTGAGCCTGATGGCTTGAAGATGAAACTTATTCTCTCACCAAAGGAGAAGGGAAGCAGCTCAGTGGAGGAGGAGGCTTTCCAGTACCCTGCCCAACAGGCTTCTCTGAAGAAGCCCTCTAAGAAACTAGCTCGGGACGAGCAAGGTGCTTTACTCCTAGGACACGAGCTACAGAGCCTCCTGAAAACGGCCCGGAAGAAGCACAAGTCATCCTCAGACTCACACTCCTCTCCTGGCCCAGAAGGCTGTGGGTCTGATGCCTCCCAGCTTCCAGAACCCCACAGTGCCAATCTCGATATCACAGGGCTTGACCCAATTCTAGTAGAGTCAGAATCGTCCTCAGCTGGGGAGCTAGAGGCTGGGGAGCTGGTGATAGACGACTCTTACAGGGAGATCAAGAAGAAGAAGAAGTCAAAAAAGAGCAAGAAGAAGAAGGACAAGGACAGACACAAGGAGAAGCGGCACTCCAGGACCAAGAGAAGCTCTGCCAGAGAGCATGGCACTGCTCGGGAGCACGTGCTAATACCCGGCCCTGCCTCCAGTATCCCCACCCTGCCACTTCCTGCTTTACACACAGACGGACATGGGGAGAAGAAAAAGAAAAGAGAAGAGAAGGACAGAGAGAGAGAGAGGGTAGAAAAGGTAAGGAGAAGGGGACTTGATGAAACAGGTTCTTCCTGAGGAGGAAGTAGCCTTGAGCCAAGGCAGTGACAGCCACCATTGAGCTAATGAGATAGTACAAGGCTATCCATCACAAGGTATTACCAGTGGCCAGATTTGCCTGGGGAAAAGTGATGGCAATTTAATCATTGTTGGCTTCTCTTAATCAAGCTGTTCTCTTAGCCTGTTGATCAAAGGCTTAAGAACACAATGATTGTTAGAAATTATAGGAAAGGTGCCCTTTGGGTCATCTTGGAGGAGATTTTCTAGACTAGTAGTAAATAACTGATCAAGTTAATAAAATGAGCTCACAACTTTGTCTTAACTGGTGTGGGCTAAGACATTCCTTCATCTTTTTGTGTTTAATTTACCCTATCACTGTTTGAGTACTTACTGTATGATGAGATACAAAGATCAACAGGGGACAGTTTCTTTTTATTTATGTGTACTTTTATGTGCCTGAATTTTGTGTCAGAAGAAAACATCAGCCCCCTGGAACTGAAATTACCCATGGTTGTGAGTTACCATGTGGGTACTGGGAACTGACCCTGTGTCCTCTGTAAGAGCAGCTTGTGTTCTTACGGCTAAGCATCACTCCAGCCCAAAGACACAGTTCTTGACCTTAGGGAGCTCCTTGTCTGTTGGAGAGATCAGTCACCTCACTACCTGGGAAGGGTTCCAACAGATGTATTTTAGGGTCAGATAAAGACAGACTGACACTGTTACCAAATTGATGCCTATTTTTATATGAAATTTATAAACTCAGAGCTGGGGGTAGTGGCCCATTCAGAACATTCCCAACACTCGGGAATCTGAAGCAAGAGGGGGAAAAGTTCAAAACCAGTGTAGGTAAAACTCCATCTTAAGGAAAACAAATGTATAAACTCAGAAATAAAACAAGGAAGTCTTATGAATGTATTCCATGAATGAATTACTGGAGTCCTAAAGGAAAAATTTATGATTTTTTTCTCTCAATAACAGAAAATACAAATAATTTTGTTGACTAAAAACAGCCATTCCATTCTCTTCCTTTGTTTATATTTCTACAAAGTAAAATATATAAAATCTGAAAGAAAAGCTCCTAAGAAAAAGAATAACTAACTATATTTAGAATTTGGGTACCACGTGTACTATAAGCCTGGGACCCTTAGACTCTAGGAAGCTGAGGCAGGGAAATTAGAATTCATGCCCAGCATCGACTACATAGTAAGAATCTGTTTCAAAAATTAAAAAACAGAAAAGGCAGATGTGGTAGCAGGCACTTGGAAAACAGAATCAGGAGAATCAGGTTCAAAGCTAGCAAGACTCAGTCTCAAAATTTAAAATAAAATAAAAATAATTTGGAAATAAAAATTTTATCTTGGTTTATAAAGGGCAAGTTGCTGTTTTGTCCACCATACAATGTGCCTTTAAGTATATGGGTGTGGGTGTAAAAGCTTATACCTTGGATACAAGAGTCATTTTAAGTGCAGACATTTGGATATGGCAGGTTTTCATTTCTTCAATTGCAAATTGTTTCATGAAATCCAGGTGGATGCTCTGTGTCTGAGTCTATTATTATCAGCCCTGCTTGTGACAGAAGTATGATAATCCCATAAACAAATCCCAGGGCTGAGCATGGAAGGGCAGGGCGATCAGAAGAAGCTTGAAGAAGAGAACTGAGGTTAACAGAAGACATGGATACAGAGGTGTTTAAGTAGCACAGGAAGTAACCACTGACATTCTGCTCCTGGTATTTCTCCTGGATCCCCGGGTGCCTCAGATCTTTGTGTCACTAGTTCATCTTCCAAGATCCACACCTCTTCAGTTTCCCTCTGTCTTCCCAGTCAGACCAAATTCAAAACTAAATACTTGTTTCTCAGTGTTTTATGAAATTCGTTGGGCAAGAATTAAAGGAATTTATAGTGAGCATCATATACCCTTGTTTAAAAGTTCTCAGTTGACATTTTGCTTTTTTGTTTTTGGTTTGGTTTGGGATTTTGAAACAGAATCTGGCTGTGTACCTGTAGCTGGCCTTGCACTTGAGATGACCCTTCTACCTCTCAAGAGTGCTGGGATTATAGGTGTGCACCATCGTGGTCAGCTTCAACTTGGGTGTTTATTAGTTTGAGTTGAACATTCATTTTTAAGGCTTGCTTGCTCTCCTCACTCTTCTCTCTCTCTCTTTCTTTTTCTCTCTCTCTTTCTTTCTTTCTTTTGCTATAATTTATTGAATTGCACTGCAAGAAGGTGCCTTAATGAGATTATCACCTATGGACTAGACTTTTTGTTTGTTTATTTTCAGATAAAATTTACATAGGGCAAAATGCTCATTTGGTAAATAAGCCATCTGGTGGTTTTTGACAAATGCACATACCTGTGTAATCACACCTTTAAGCTAGACATTACCCTTATTCTACAGAGTTCCCTTATCCCACTGTCACACTCCTAGCCTTAGGGTTGACTTTTGCATTCTTCTCCATTTTCAGCCTGACAGCCCTTTTTGGTGACTGTCTTTTGTCAATATGTCAGACAAGTGGGTACGTAGATGAAATAGTATTGGAAATGTCAAACGGGATCAGACTGTAGAGATCCTCTTAAATGAAAAATAAGGCACTTAGCCATGGTTTCGAAGGTGTATTTTGGTGTGCTCCCAGTAGCGATTTGAAAATGGAAGGACCACGCTGTACAAGGACTGGTAGAGCACAACAGAGCAGCTCGCAGTTAGGATTGTGGTAGTGCCTAGGACAGACAGAACCCTGCGAGAAAGGGAAAGATTCAGGAGACTGAAAGAAACGGGAATAAGATCTAACAAGGGAGAAGCTGGAAATAGCTCAAGTATAAAGGGTGAAATAATCTTATTTTGAATCTAATCACATATTCAACAGATATTCATAGTGATATATAATGCTTCTTAACCTGACCTAGACATAAAATAATTCCCTATGAAGTGCAAAATGTATCTTTTCCTGAGCTTTTGTATTAAAAATAACTATTGGGACAGAATGGCTCAAAGAGTCAAGAAGGGCACTTCCCACCAAGCCTAACAACCTGAGTTTGCTCTCTTGGTCCCGCACAGTAGGAGAGAACTGACTCCTGCAAGTTGTCCTGTAACCTCTTCACTGTGACACTCTCATGCACGCACATACACACATAGACGCTTAATAAGTAGATATTTTGGTTTTGGTTTTTATTAAATCAGGAAGGAGGCTGTAGAGATAGCTCAGCTGTTTGCCTCACTTGGATCTCTTGCAGAGAACTTGAATTTGACTCCTAGCATTCACATTGGCTCACAACTGCCTTTAACTCCAGCACTGGATGATCTGACATCTTCTGGTGACTTTGTGTAACTGCATAGGCACATACACACACAAAAAAAAAAAGTGAAGGGAAAAGTTCATCCAGAAATAGTAAGAGTGCTTGGAGCGTACTCCCTCGGTGTGAAATGAGTGGGTCCTGACTGCATGAGCACCTGGTAGTGCTAAAACCCTCAGTGGTCCACCTCACCTTAGATTCTGAGACGGCGGAGTATAGCAAAAGTAAAAATGAGAAGGGTAGCTGTTTTGGCAGTTGGTAAATTGAGATTTCTGAGAAACAAGCATCACAATATTTAACATAGGTAAGAGGGCTGAGGGTATGGGCTGAGGAGGCAAGAGTCTGAATCCTGGTACTTCCCCGGATTAGAAGTGGGATGGAGCCAGCGGTGGCTCAGCTGGTATGGGTGCTTATGAAGGAACCTGGAACCTGAGTTCTCCTGAGTTGCTGGGGTTCCCATGTAGTGGAAGGAGAGAGCTGACACACAGGTTGTCTTCTGACTTCCACATGCACAGCAGGACATGCATGCTCTCCCCTAACAAATAAGTGTAATTTAAAATTTTTATTTAACAAAAGCTCTGCATGTAAGACAACTTATATAACTTGCCCAGGGTAACATCAGTATTCAGCCTAGGTCTGTTGAGGATTAAATGCATGTAAACTCATTTAGGGCCTGCCTCAGACACTGCTGCGTGTTTTAAAGTGAAACAGCCACCCCTGACAACTGTTAGGTGCCTTAGGAACTACTCTCTCAAGGCCATTTCCAGTCTGAGCAGCTCCTGCATTCCTTTCGGTCCTGCTGGTGTCTGTAAACATACGGGTTTTCTGGGGTTGCTGTGATAAAAATCAAAACAAGTAAGTGCCACATGTTGCATTCCTAAAACTTCAGGTTCAGGGCCTAGCACCCTGAGAACTAGGTACTTTTGGGAATTTTGTTTTTGCTTTAGGTAGCTTTCAATAAATGGTGGTTAAAATAATCACCTAGTCGAGGATTCTATATAACCCAGAATTTGGGAAACTAGTTGAAAGTAATGTAAAAACTAGATGGTATGTGTACAGTGGGTAAAACGTATGAGTGGGAAAGAGGAGCCATGAGCCTGGTTGGTACTTGTATACAGGAAGGAAGAGGGGGTATTATGGTTGACTTTGAGACCTGCTTTCTATGAAGTAGACAAATTGTATAATAATATCTTGCTTTCCACCTAAAGCTAATCCCATTGGGATAAAAGTTTTCCTTTTTAAAACTTTTTATTATAGCCGTGGGGTGGGGGTTACAGCATGCTTGGGCATTGCTTGTTGATTTACTGAAAAGGTAAACTCTATGATACAGTTAGACCTAGGACAGTGCTGTGTAAGTTCTCCCTCTGGCTAAACCAAGGCAGAATAACAAGAATAAATGGTAGGAATTAGTATCTGCTGAGTTCTTGCCTGTGTCAGGCTTCCCAAGGCATTTCATCTGTCAGTCATCAATCATAATTGAGCAATACTTCATTTGACAAAAGTAGGAAGCTGGGAAGCAGTATGGAGCCTGACTTCAACACAGACCCTTTAACTCTCTGTGCCTATGTCTTCCCACGTATGCATAACGCTTTTATACGTGGCTGCTGAGCACCGTGTTAGTTGAAGTGTTGCTTTCTGTTGTTTTCTTGTGCATATTGGACAAATGTACTACCACTGACATACATCCCCAGTCTTTGTTTTGTGTTTTGTTTTGGTTGGTTGGTTGGCTGGTTGGTTGGTTTTAATATATAGCTCAAGCTGGCCTTGAACTTCTGATCCTCCTGCCTCAACCTTCAAAGTGCTACAGGAAAGCACTGCTATGTCTGTTCCATAGTTCATATTTGACAAAGCTAAAAGTATTTTTTAAATCCAGGAAAACAAAATATCAGAGCTAATCCTGGTGGCACATGTCTGTAATTTTGGTACTTAGTCTGAAGCAAGAAAAGCACAAGTTTGAGGCCATTCTGAGATATATAACCAAACCTTCAATGTTGGGAAATTGAGCATCCTGGTGTTACGTATGTTCTGTTGAGAAGTGTAATGGTTTTTCATTTAAGAATCAAAGTATAAAGAATTGCAAAAACTAAAATCTACATGAAAACCGCTTTTAAAACTTTAGACACTTCACAGATTAAACACAGACTTTTAAAGATCATGTGTAACACACATGTATGTATGTAGGTGCATATGTTATGGCACACATGTGGAAGTCAGAGTACAACTTTCATGAGCTGGTTCTTTCCTTCCACCATGGGTATGGAACTCCAGGTGTCTGACCTGCTGAGACATCTTGCTCCCAGGGAGCTGCTTTTATGTATTTAATACCTTGCTTTAGAGGGAACCAAGGTCTGCAGTGGGTTGCTTGGGGTTTGGGGGGCGGGGAGTGGAAAGGAACTAGGGTTGCTGAGAAGCAAAAAAGTAGGTGTTACAAGTATTTTCAGGAGGTCACGGGAGTTTATATCCTACATTATTAAAGTAGATCTGGCACCTAGTCTCTTCACTTACAGAAGTATGGTGAGGCTCACGTGGGATAGTGGTGCTCACAGCACTCCCTGGCCTCTTCCACATGCTGCTGAGACTCTGCTGTTCATTGAATGTATTCAATTAATACATTCAGATGTGTTTAGCACTATCTAGAGCCAGGCATTTGCCAGACGCCAAGGACAGAGAAGAGGAGTAAGACAGTGTTGCTCTCCCAGGTTTCAGGTCTAGAGAGAGTTGAAAGTACTGGAAGTGTTGGATCAGAGCCTTAGTGTGAAGACATAACTAACCTGTAGTCTTCCTTTCCCTTCAGTCAATTTGAGGTCTCAGTCAAGTGAGATCAGACAAGCATCAGATTCCTGTGTGGCCCCTGCTTTCCTGTGTTCACAGTCTACCCTGCTGGCCCCTAGTCTAGTACTCTGGCTCTCAGTCTCTTCCTTTCCAGCATAAACTACCTCAGTTCAGCAAAGCTTAAGTAGGTACAACTGTTTTAAGTGTTTTCTTTCTAGTCAGTTGTTGTATTAATTATTAACGCTATTTATGTCACTCCACCATTGGTGGTGCATGTTCCTCAACGCCCACCCAGTGTTCCGGATTCCCAAAAGAAATTCACGTGCGCACAAACACACACACACACACACACACACACACACACACACACACACACACTTATATTTAGTATGCCTTAAACAGCACAGTGGCTGGGCCACTCAAACTTCCCCATTGCTAACACTTCCCCTCCAATATTCCTGAATTATTACTTACTAAAATCTATATTCCATCTGTGCTACTCTAGACCCAAAGTTGGGAGTGAGGGCCCTTGAGGCCACTCTTTTAGGGCTCTTACATGGTTGTGCACTCTCATTTCTCCAGCTCTCAGGCCTGAACCTTCTGCCTCCTAAGCATGGCGATTCTAAAACCTTCTTTGGGTTCCCTTGCCTGGGAAATCTAAAGTCTGGGCTCTGTCTCCCAGCCCACCCATTGTCAGCCAGCAATTTTATTTATCAATTGGAGCCAGCTAGGGGCAGGGACCCCGCAGCATCTTACATGCAGCTGTGTGAATCCTGTGTAATTTGGGAACCCTCTTAACATAATATAAACACTAAACCAGATCCATAACGGTCAGTGTCAACAACTTTGATATTAGAGACACTGTCCACATCTTTTACTTTCGGGAAACTTAAAGGATTTGACTCCTACCTTTCCGTCCTAACAGAAGAAAGCCAACTCTGCATATGAGCATGCTGTCCATGTGTACGTGTGTTTATGTATGTATTATGTACATGTGCATGAAAGCGTATGCTGGAAGTTGAGCCCTTGCATCTCACATGCTTGGCAAGTACTCTGCCACTGAGCAGCTACTCTTCAAGCCCCAATTTTAAGATTCATACTACATCTTAAATTACCATCCTGAAGAGTGATTTTCATTGTTTTTTTTTCCCGGTTCTCTGATCCAAAAAAGTTCAACAGGATTGCTTAATAAGATCAACAAGTTGGTTTTTTAAACATCCTATTGTAACTTCATCAAAAGTGGTAACGCTTCTGCCTGTAACACTGTATCCAAGCACGTTTAATGAATCTACTTGTTATAAGTACTTTGTTTCTGGTAATTTCCTATTCCAAGTTTTGACAATGTTACCATTTCATAGACCCAGTCTCTGTATCTAATTTTTTGACCCCCTCTTAAAGCTTGCTTTGTTAGCAACCCCAGGAGGATTGACTGCCTTTGTATTTGGATCTCAGTGAAGTCATTTTGTTTGAGTGAATATCATCCTCCTTTCCTGCATTTCTAATTGCCTGTGCTACAGAAAATGTTCAACCCGTCACTTTGAAATCTGAACGTTTAGATCCACAGATTGGATATTCATCTTATACAGTGGCTAGGCTCGAAGGTCAACATGTTCCTGTCAAAACCCTTTGGGAAGGCTCTACTTTGAAGAGGAACAGACCCCTCCCTACAGAGTATCTCCTAGTATAGCCTGATTTTTCTCTCTAGTGCATAGCATGGGCATAGGCTCGGGAACCATAGTTTTATTTTTAATTACTTTATGTGTATGAGTAGTTTCCTGCCATTCAAATATACCACTTGGATTCCTCCTGTCTACAGGGGCCAGACTAAGGTATCAGATACCCTAGAACTGGAGTTACAGATGGTTGTAAGCTTCCATATAGGTTAGGAACCTAATCAGGGTCTTCTGGCAGAGCATCCAGTGTTCTTAATGCCTAGCTATCTCTCCAGCCCCACATCCCATAACTATGTTTTTAAAAAAGGATTATGTTGCATGATCTCTTTTTTCTTTAAACAGAACATCAGAATGCTACTTTGCTAATGAAAGAGACATTATAGGTACTATCTAGGAAAGGCAGATTTATAATCAAATTCTTAAGGTAGATGAGTGACAGGTGAAGTGTCAAGAGACTCTTCTCCCCAATCCTATATATGATGGCATCATGTGTGTAAGTGTACTGATATAGCCTGGGGAGGGCGCTGTTCTGTCTTGGTCCCTATAAAAGCATTTGAAAAGAAGGGTCTTAGTTAAGATACCTTTAGGAATGAGGCTAGAGAAATGCTCAGCAGTTAAGAACATTTACTACTCTGCAGAGGACTTGAATTCAGCTCCCAGAAGTGCCTGTAACGCCAGCTACAGGAGAGCAGACACTTCTGTCCTCCACAAAGCTTTCCATACATGCATGCACTTGTAGGCATGCTTGCTTGAATACACACACACACACACACACACATATGCACACATAATTTAAAACAAAAATAAGACTTTTCCTAATTCAAGGCCATAAGCCTGTTGCTAAGTAAATAAAAAAAGCCACAGCTCGGGCTGCTGAGATGGCTCAGCAATTAAGAGCACTGACTTCTTTTTCGGACCAGAGGTCCTGAGTTCAAATCCCAGCAACCACATGGTGGCTCACACCATCTATAATGAAATCTGATGCCCTATTATGGGGTGTCTGAAGACAGCGTCAGTGTACTCACATATGATCAGGTGGAGCCACAGCTCCCAGAACTCCTCTGTAACATCTCTAGACAACATTAGGTCGCTAGAAAGATGCTAGATATGGGACCTTTACTCTTTGCTTGTTACTTAGTATTTATGTTGGTGTACATGCTACTACATGTATATCATGTAGTGCCACAAGCCCCTACATGGTTCTCTCTGTTTACAGCATGGGCACCAGGGATTGAACTAGGTCATCAGGTTTGACAACCCAGACCTTTATTGTTTTTTTGTTTTTTTATTTACTTTTTGTTTGCTTGCTGTTTTTCTTTTTATTGAAAATATTCTTTTGCATAATATATCCTGATATGTGTTTCCTCCATCTACTCCTCCCAGTTCCTTCCCTCCCCATCCAGTTTCACTCCCTTTTTCTCATTAGGAAACAAGCGGGCTTCTAAGACTTAATGATAAGAAATAACAAAGTAAAATACAATAAGGGAAAAATACTACAATAGAGTATTAGAGTATTAGAGGAGACGCCCAAAAGAAGGCACAAGAACCAGAGACATTCATTCATGTGCTTAGGAATCCCATAAAAAAAACTAAACTGGACTGATACAAAACTAATACACTCAACTGAATTAATACACTGAATTAATACACTAAACTAAAACGCTGATCTGTGCAGGCCCTGTGCATGCTGCCTCAATCTTTGAATTCATATGAGCTTTGATCATGTTGATTTAGAGGGCCTTATTTTCATGGTTCTCCATTCCCTCTGGCTCTTACATTCTCTCTGCCTCCTCTTTTGAGGGGTTCCCGGAGCTCCAGGGGAGGGATTTGTTAGGGAGATCTCATTTAGGAATAAATGTTCCAAGACCTCTCATTCTCTGTGTAGTGTCTGACTCTGGGTCTCTGTATTTGTTCCCATCTGCTACAGAAGGAAGCTTCTCTGATGACGGCTGAGCGAGGCACTGGTCTATGAGTATAGCAGGATGTCATGAGTCACTTTGTCACTGTGGTTTTCTGAATTTTGTTTTGTTTTCTTTTCTTTTTTTCTTATTATTTAGTTTTACCATAGGCCCCTGGGCTATCTAGTTACTGGTTCTTGGTCCCCCAACCAGTGTCAAGTATGGGTTCAGTCTCATGGGATCAGATATTGGTTGGTTCCTCTCACAAGCTTCATGCCACTGATGCCCTAGCATGTCTTACAGGCAGGGCACCATTGTAGATCAGAGGCTCTGTGGATGGACTGGTATTTACATTGCTTTCTTTGTACCATACAGAATACCTTCCTGTACCAAAGACACTAGAATGTGTGGGTGAAGGCTCCATGTAGGCACCAGCTCAACTTCTTCACATTCAATGAGTTTTGTATGTGTTGTATTCAGCAGTGGAGCCCTGTCAGTTTGAAGAGAGCAACCTATATAGTCTTGGTAACAGCCTGGATTGTTTGGGAATCCCTGTTGAGCCCTTTGGCCAACAGCTTCATTTGGTAACAAGTGATGTTAAGTTGGGACTCTGTTTTCCCCATTATTTGGCAGTTTCATTTAGATCAGGGTTGTTTGTTTGTTTGTTTGTGTGTGTGTGTGTGTGTGTGTGTGTGTGTGTGTGTGTGTGTTGGGAAGCTTCTACTGTATTAGGTTTCCATAGTACCACTCAAATTGCCGTGAATTTTAGATGTCTCTCCCTGTATTCTCTCCCTTATCCCCCTCTTTTCTTCATCCTCCCCACCTGAGCCTCTCATTCCAGCCCCTGCCATTCCATCCACCCATAACTATTTATTCTATTTCCCCTTCCTAATGAGATTTATCTATACCTCAGATCCCTAACCTCTGTGGTTCTGTGGAAGTTTGGTTATTGTTGACTTAACAGTAATACCTACATGTAAGTGAATACATACCATATTTGTCTTTGTGTCTGGATTACCTCACTCAAGATAATTTGCTTTTTCTATTTCCATCCCTTTTCCTGTGAATCTCGTGACGTCTTGGCATTTCTTTAATGGCTGAGTAACACTCCGCCGTACTACATTTTCTTTATGATTCTTTTGTTGAGGGACATCTAGATTGTTTCCTGTTTCTGGCTATCAGCAATGAATGTGGTTGAGCAAGTACCTCTGTGGTAGGATAAACGTCCTTTGGGTATATTGCTGAAACTTGAGGTAGATTATTCCTATCTTCTGAAGAACCACAGCATTTACTTCCATAGTGGCTGTACAAGTTTCCACTCCCACCAGCCACGTATGAGTGTTCGTTCCCTTACTCCACATCATCACCGGCATGAACTGGCACTTGTTTATTGATCTTAGCCATTCTGACAGGTATCAGATGAAATCTAAAAGTAGTTTTGATTTGCATTTTTCTGATAGCTAAGGATGTTGATTGAACATTTCTTTTAAGTGTTTTTCAGCCATTTGAGTTTCTTCTATTGAGAATTCTTGTTTAGATATGTATTCCATTTTTTAATTGAGTTTTCTTGATTTGTTTTTTAGTTCTCTATGTATTTTGGATATTCTCCATCTATTGGGGGTGTAGTTGATAAAAATCTTTTCCCTTTCTGAATGCTGCCTCTCAGTCAGAATGATAGTATCCTTTCCCATATAGAAGTTTCTCAGTTTCATGACTTCACACTTAATTGTTGACTTTAGTGTTTGTGCTTTCTATTCAGAAGGTTTTTCTGTTTTCAATACCAGTGCATACAAGGCTATTCCCCAACTTTCTCTTCTATCAGGTTCAGTCTACCTGGTTTTATGTTGAGGTCTCTGATGGATTTGGAGTTTTGTGCGGAGTGATAAGTATGGATCGGTTGGAGTCTTCTACATGCAGCTACCAGTTTGACCAAAATTATTTGTTGAAGATGCTATCTTTTTTCCAGTTTGTATTTCTGGACTCTATCAGAAATCAGGTATCCAAGGATTAATGTCTGAGTCTTTCTTCAGTTTGATTCCATTATGCCAATACCATACTGTTTTTATCACTTACAGCTTTGTAGTACAACTTAAAATTGGGCATTGTGATGCCTCCCAGTTCTTTTTATTATTTAATATTGTTCTATCTGTTGTGGTGGTGTTGTGTGTGTGTGTGTGTGTGTGTGTGTGTGTGTGTGTGTGTGTGTTTCCGTATGAAGCTGAAAATTGGCCTTTTGAGATCTGTGAAGAATTGTGTTGGAATTTTGATGGCGATGGATTCAATCTACACACTGAATGTGTAGATTGCTTTTGGTAGGATGGCCATTTTTACAATATTAATTTTATCAACAAATGAGTATTGGAGATCTTCCATCTTTTGATATCTTCATTTTCTTTCTTCAAAGACTTGAAGATTTATCATACAAGTCTTTCATTCGCATTGTTAGAGTTAACCCAAGATATTTTATATTATTTGCTGCTATTGTGAAAGTTGTTGCTTTCCTGATTTCTTTCTCAGTCTATTTCCCATTTTTCTACTCTGTATTAGGAAGGATAGTAATTTTAGTTAATCTTGTATCCAGCCGCATTGCTGAAATTTTTCTTAAATCAGCTCTAGGGGATCCGCAGTGGGATTTTTAGGGTCACTTATGTATACTATCGTATCATCTGCTAATAAAGATACTTTGACTTCCTTTCCAGTGTGCTTCCCTTTGATCTTCTTAGGTTGTCTTATTGCTGTAGTTAAAACTTTAAGAACTATATTGAATAGATTTGGAGAAAGTGGGCAGCCTTGTCTTGTTCCTGATTTTAGTGGAATTGCTTTGAGTTTTTCTCCATTTCAGTTAATGTTGGTTATGGACTTGTAGTAAACTGTCTTCATTTTATTGAGGTACATCCCCTGTATCCCTAATCTCTCCAGGATTTTTATCATGAATGGGGTATTAGGTTTTCTTAAAGGCCTTTTCTGCATCTGTGATATGATCATATGGTTTTTGTCTTTCCAATTTGTTATATCTGTCCCTGGCTTTTTTTTTTTTTTTTTTGGTTGAGAGAATTGTATTGTTTTGTTTTTTTGAAACAGAATTTCTCTGTGGAACAGCCCAGGGTATCCTGGAACTTGCTTTGTAGACCAGACTGGTCATGAAGTCAAACAGGCCTACCTTTCCCTTCCAAGTGCTAGGATTAAAGATCACCACAAACAACAGTTGGGGAATTTTAATGAATGCTTCTATTTCACTAGGGGTTATATGTCTATTTAAATTGATTTTCTGATCTTGATTTAACTTTGTTAAATGGTATATATCAACAAAATTATTCATTTGTGTTAGAATTTCCAATTTGGTGTGGAGTGCATGTTTTTAAAGTGTGTCCTTATGATTCTCTAGATTTTCTCAGTGTCTGTTGTTATGCCCCCCTGTTTATTTCTGATTTTGTTAACTTAGATAGTTCTGACTATTACTGTGTTTTATGCTGGCATCTGGGTTTGGGAAGATTGTAATTCTAGTCTTCTGGTGGTGGTGGTGGTGGTGGTGGTGGTGGTGGTGGTGGTGGTGGTGGTGGTGGTGGTGGTGGTGGTGGTGGTGGGTTCCTTGGTTTGTTTCCTTTCTGGTTCTTAAGAGAGTGTAGTGGCTGTGTGTTGCCTGGTAGGAAATTCTTCTAGGGTCCTGATAGGTGTGGCCACTGGGTGTTACATCTAAAAATTTTCTGTTTATTAGGATCTGACAATTAGGAATGAGGAGGGGTGGGGTCGTCTACAGGAAGGAGGAAAGCAGCTCCACCAGTGTCTGCTTTTCACCTGAGAATGGGGCAGAGAGTGAAGAGAGGCCACCGCAGTAGCTCTATACATGGCTAAGGATGAGCCTGGGGTGCTGGACTTGGAAGAATGGAGGGGTTGGTGAAGATCTGCAGTTAGACTACTTGTTCCCCTGGTCAGAGGCTTACGGATTCCCAGGGAGGACCGGCTGGAATAAAACAGTGAGTGGGTGAGAAGAAGGTCATCTGTGGGATGGATCCACTAGCAGTAGGGGGTAGGGCTGCAACAGCAGTCTCCTGGAGAGCTAAGAATGAGACTGGGGACTGGATGTGAAGAACCTGAGGGATGGGACGATGTATATGTGTCTGACCTGTTTCCCTAGTCAGAGAGGCCTCAGCGTTCGTTCCCAGGGAATGTTTATATATGTACTTTTGAGACAGTCTTATATGGCCTGGAACTCAGTACTAGATCAGGCTGGACTATACTCACTGAATTAAAGCTTTTGTCTCCCAAATGCTGAGGACTGTAACATCTCCCAAAGGACCTTTACTATTTAAATGAAACTTTCTAAATCTGGGGCTTCCCTGTTTTGTCCCTCAGTCCTCCCTCACCAGTTCCTACCTTTAGTACAATTTGTATTAGCTGCCTGGATGCCACAGCTTCTATGTTTAAATGTACAGAGGGAATGAAGAGAACTGTTCAATTACGTCTGCATCGTGCCTTAGTGGGGTAAAACAGCAGCCATGAGTTGGCACCCAGTTCTGTAGAGTACAAGCCTGAGTTCTGTCCATCAGACCTCCCAAGACTCAATGGTCAGCTGATGGCATTCTCACTGAGGCTTATTCCAGTAGTTGGTATTCCATTTTCTGTAGCTATAGAACCCATAGGATGTCTGTTTTCTCTCCGACATTCCATTTTAATGTTATTCTTTACATTTGATATTTGCCATGGTTTTGTGGTTTTTCTTTTTTGTTTTGTTTTGTTTTGTTTTTGTTTTACTCTTAGTTTCTTTGAGATAGTTTTCCTATGTAACTTAGACTGGCCTTGAACTAGCAATACTTCTAAGTGAGCAGTCACCACACCTGGGAAGGAACTTTTCAACTATTTTTGTAGAGCAAAATTTTTAAAGTTTTAATCAAAGCATGGTGGTGCACCAGCCCTCCGGAGGCAGAGGCAGGTGGATTACTTCAAAATCCAGGACTGTCAAAACCTTTCTTTTTTTGAGTCAACAGCAAGATTGGCAAGAAAATGCAGGCATTTACCTTACACATGCATGGCCTCCTCTACTATCGACACCCCACTAACGTGCCTGTTACAGCTGATGAACCCAGACTCAGACTGAGACATATCTTCATCTCTCCAAGTCTATAATATACAGAGGTTTGCACTCAGTATTGTCCATTCAACGATTGTGGAAAAGGCTCCATCTCTTACTGTAGTATCACAAGGTACTTCACCCTTTTTTCCTCCATATTTTGCCTTTTTAAGAATGCCACATAATTAGAATCATTTGTAGGTGACCTTTTCCAGTCAAAAGGTTAATTTGTTTCTTGTGGTTGTCTCTAAATAGTGCTATGTTGTCTGATTGAACCACAGTTCATTTGTTTACCACCTACAGGCTGCCTGAGTTGTTTTCAGGCGTGTGAAATTGAGAATCAAGCTTCTAGCCGGGCGGTGGTGGCTCACGCCTTTAATCCCAGCACTTGGGAGGCAGAGGCAGGCAGATTTCTGAGTTCGAGGCCAGCCTGGTCTACAGAGTGAGTTCCAGGACAGCCAAGGCTATACAGAGAAACCCTGTCTCGAAAAACCAAAAAAAAAAAAGAGAGAGAGAGAGAGAGAGAGAATATCAAGCTTCTATAGACATCCATGTGTTGATTTTATGTAGAGAGACATTCTCAGCTCCAGTGAGTAAACACCAAGAGGCTTGAAGGACTGTATAATGAAGTATTTAGTTTAGGAGAGCTTTACTACATCCCCCCAGCGTGGACGGATGCCTCCTTAAGAGGAGGTTGGCCACACCTAGAATCCATCCTGTACTCTGCCTCATCAGCTAAAGTCCTAGCTTGCAGCTGCCTCCAGGCTGGGTGAGGCAATAGAATACCCATTCTAGTAACTTTACTATTATGCTAAACAGACCCCTCCCTCTGATTAGAGTCCTCCTCCCCCTCCCGCTGTAAAGGCATCTTCTTTGTTCTTGGCTCTTTTGCCCCAGCTTCCTCCTTTGTAGGTGGCCAGTGTTACTAAAGGACTGCTCACCTGAACTTGCCTCGGAACTTCTACAGAACCTGGAAAGATTTCCTACTTCACCAGCTGAGAACTACTGTCCTTCCACATCCTCCGAGCTGCCTGTGTGACCAGTTGTCTGAATGGTATCTCAGTGTTTAATATGTGCTTCTCTGATTATGTGGATTTTTTTTACTGTCAGTTTATCTTTCCTGGCAAGGTGTCTTAGCTTCTAGCCCAGTTTATATGATTTTCTTGCTGATTTTTAGGGATTCTTTGTGCACTTTGTATAACAGGACCTGATCAGGTAGGTCTTATACAAGTGATTTTCCTAATCTGTGGACTCATTCTTCTAACAGCACCATTTGCAGAGCCAGTGAGTCTCTTTTAAAAGCTGAAGCTGGCCTTGAACTCCTGATCTTTCTGCTTTTGCTGTACAAGTTTGAATTCAGGCATGTACCATATGTCTCCAGATTAATTTTTATTTTAAGGAAGTCCCACTTACAAGTTCTTTCTGCTGGGGTTTAAGCCTTTGGTATCTTACCTAAAATACCCCAGGTCATGGAGATTTTCTGTTGTGTTATCTTTCAGTTCCATGGGGGTTTTTGTGTGTGTGGGGGGGTGGTACATGTTGCATTTGTTTGTGGGGTGTGTGTGTGTGTGTGACAACTTGCAGGAATTGGTTCTTCCCCCCTCCACCATGTGGGCCTCAAGATAAAACTCAGGTCCTAAGATTTGGCATCAAGTACCTTAATCCCCACCCCTAGCCATCTTGCAGGCCTTTATTTTTTATGTACACCTATTTTGAGATAATTATCTTGATGGGTATAAAGTCTGTGTCAAGGCTTTTTTGTTGTAATGATGACTTTCTCCCCTACCTTGTGACTATCTAGTTGTTCCACTTAAATGGGTCTCTTCTCTGTTGTGTTCCCTTTGTTCCTTTGTCAAAGATCATTTGAGTACATGCATTGCTGTATTTCTGGGTTGTCTGCTGTGTGCTTGTGTGTTCTTGTGCCAGTCAGTACTGTCTTTTTGGAATATGATAGTTCTTCTGGGTCTTCTACTTTTGTATACAAACTTTGATTCAGTTTGTCATAGCTACTAAATAACTTGGTAGGTTTGTCTTCTTTTGGTGTTTGCTTGTTTGTTTGTTTTGTTGTTGTTGGTTTTTTTGTTGTTGTTTTGTTTTGGGTTTTTTTTTGTGGTTTTAAGACCAAGTCTCACTATGTAGCTTTGACCGGCCTGGCTGGAACTCACAGAGATCTGCTTGCCTCTGCCTCCAGAGTGTTTTAAGGGCTCACCTGAGAAAGCAGGCCTTCTTCAGGAAAACCTTCCTTTTGGTTGACTTAGATTCAGCTCTAATTATGTATGCAAAAATCTCCTCTGTCCTGTAATATAATATACAGGAACCAGTACCTTCTTATTTAGCACCTTGTTCACAAAAGGACAGATACTGAAGACCCCAAATTCGGGAGACCCTTATTCAAGTCTCAGGAAGTCACCAACACCCACAAACTCCAAGACACCGTTACTGGATGCAATTAGCAGAGGTTTATTAGGGAAGAGAGCTGGCAGCCAGTGTTCAAACTGCACACTCACACAGGAGTACAGTTTGACCAAGCCAGTCAGTCTGGGGAGGGTTTTTAAACCACAAACCAGGGGAGTGGGAAGCGGGGTGAAGGGTTGTCAAGGATACATAACATAAGAATAGCGAAACATTTCAGAGGAGCCCAAACCTAAATGATACAGGATCATGTGAAAATCACTCTGCACACTCATTCTTCTCAAGAATGTAGTCTTACCATGTTATTACCGACTATTTCAGGTTAAACTATTTCTCACTTGCTCCGGTCGCAGTCCCACCTAGGTGACTTGCATCTTTTTGTGGTCAGGAATGTGTCTTCCTGCTTTGGGCTTTTCACACCCACAGGTGGGTTCTTTTCCCTGAGGCTTGAGGAATGTAATCTAGCAAGTGTCCTCTGATTCAAGGATAATGCCCTCCACCCAGAATATCTCAGGCAATGAAGACCTGAAATCTTACATTCAGTTCCGCCTTCTGGAGCCTGCATTCTTTTGCTCAGGGTAAAGGAAAAGCCTATATATATTTCATAAAATGGTCTTTATAATTTTTCACTCTACAATACAAGACAGTCTCACCAGGAAGCAGAGTCTTAGAGGACATCTTGGAATTCTTCTTACCACAAAAGCATCACTGAGCACTTGCTGAAGTGTGGACATTTGACTAACTTCACCTTTGAGTTATGGCATAGTACAAGATATCTTTTTATGCTAGGCCATTGGGCTATCACCTCAAACGTTTACATTTTATTTAAAGAAATTAAAACTCGGGAACATGAAGTCTTTTGTGTACCTGGTGTTTGGTTTGTTTAGATCCTGTTAGTCTCCAAATTCTGCCAGTTGTTTTGGTGTTTGAAGATGGGATTTCTGTGTGGCTGTCACTCTGTAGACCCCAATTTGGAGACCCATCAGCTTCTGCCTCCTCAATGCTGGAATTAAAGGTGTACACTACCACCGACCTTCAAATTCAGCATTATTGTGCCAAATATATATCTTATTAATAGGTTATTTCTGTGCTAGTAAAATGAGCCAGTTCAAGCCAGATTAGATTATGATGAGTTATTTCTCTGTCGTTGGTGAAATGAACTAATTTGAACCAGAATTGATTATATTAAAGTGTTTTGGGAAGCTGCTCTCAGGCAGGCAAGTTCCCTGGCCCCAGGGACCAAGGCCAAGGGAGGAGTCACCATGGGAAAGGTGGGTTGTGGAGGGAGAAAGAGGCAGGTCCACAGAGGGGGTGAGGGGAGACAGACCAAAATGTCTGGTTTCTATACGGAGGAGCCTCTAGGGAAAGGGTAGCACAGTCCCTGGTCTGGAAAGTTCAGGATTGGGGGCAGGGTATGCAAGGTAAGGACTGAGGGATGCTGGGAGAACCCAGAGGCCAGGTCTGCTTTGGTATGTAAAATATACACCTCAATCTCTTCTCCCTGAGTCAGACACCAAACAATGTGTAGGCAGGTCTTATTATGAAGCTGCTTTTGGGTGAGTTCACTGGCCCCAAGGATGGAGGCCAGGGAAGCCACCATTGAGGTGGCAGGGGAGAAAGGGTGCATATGGGGAGAGAGGGAAGGAATTGAGTGAGTGAGGGAGAGCCCAAAGGGTCTGGATTATCTAGGGAAGAGCCTCTCGGGGAAGGGCAGCCAGCCCCTGGGCTGGAAAATACAGGGTTGGGGGCAGGGTATGCCAGGTAGAGATTGAGGGATCCTGGGAGAACCTGGAGGCCAGATCTCCTTTGATATGTAAAATGTTCACCTCAGTTCTGGATAGCTCAGCAATCCCGCCCTGAGTCTGCTGAGTCCTGAGATTGTAAGTGTGAATCACCCCACCCCGGTTTTAAATACTTTTATTGCAACATATAAGAAAAGCTATCAGTTTTTTGTGTGCTTACTCAAGGTCAACCATGTAGCATAACTGGTAAGATGAAGGCAAAGTTCCACGTGTTCCTCACAGTTGATGTTCTTCCATCAACTGAGAGGTGGTCTGAGATTCAAGCTCATTGTACTACATACACCATTACCCAGTATAATTATTTGGTGAATACCGGTTTGTTTGCTATTTATAATGAATAAAGTCCACTGTAACAGGGGAATTCAGTTTGTGGCTTTGGACATTGACCAAAAATTATGATTAAATTTTATGAAGGTACTTTATGTTAAGCTCTAAATGGCTTTGAGGCAAGGGAGAAAGTATTGTACTGTGTTTAGACAGCATTGTTACAAACCCTATTGCAAGGCCTGTGGTATGGCCAGATAAGGTGGAAAGTTTTCATATACATATTCTTTCTAATAACTCAGTATTGAGCAATGAGATAGATTATGCAGGAGGGAAAAGATCGGGAAATGTACAAACTTGTACAGATTATTTGGGTGGGGGAGGGTTAGGCATGCAGATAGGTTAGCATGCAAATAAGTGAAGACAGACTCCTGCAAACACTATTTTAAGTTCAGGTACGTGTTGATGAGCAAGGCAGTAAAGAAAGCTTTCCTTACTCAAACTACCAGCTCTGTGAAGTGACACAAGGGGTATGTATGATCTTACTTGGGTTTTAGTCACAAATGTGACCCTCAAAGCAAAGCCCATAGCTTTGAAAGCATGAACTGTTGGTTTGAAGTAGAGAGGGTTTTGGTTGGTTTTCCCTGTTGTTCTTTCATTTGGTTTTGAGCTTCTCCCAGGTTTCCATTGGTGTTTTGTTGAGAAAAGCCAGATTGAAAACACTGGCCAGTGGTGGCACACACTTAATCCCAGCACTGCAGGGGCAGAGGCAGGTGGAACCCTCTGAAATTGAAGCCAGCCTGGTCTACACAGAGTTCCAAGACAGCCAGGAATACACAGAGAAACCCTGTCTGGAAAAGCCTACAAAGAAAAGTAACTAAAGAAAAAGAAGTCCTGTGATTCTGACTCTCCAGCTTGAGAGAATTAGTCTCCTCCAGAGATGATGGAGACCTTATTTTGTTAGTACTTGATGCTTAAATAGGCAACATGGGATTTTTACATAAGGATGAAGGTATTCATAGATATTTAGTATGTGACTTTTACCTCCAAAGTTAGATCTGATATTAACCTCTGAGTAATACGTAACATGGATTAAAAATTAAGTTATCCTCTTCAGGGAGGCTGGTTCATAGATGGAGACTCTTCTGTGACTGGAGAATGTTGAAAATATACTCCTTGGGTCCTAATCAATTTTTTCTCTGTTCTATTTTCTTTGTGGCACTAGCCGAAAAAGAAGAACATGTCTGCCTACCAGGTATTCTGTAAGGAGTACCGAGTAACCATTGTGGCTGACCATCCAGGTATAGGTAAGAATGTTTCTGAGCTTCAAGTTTTGTTTGTTTTTACTTTCTACTCTCTGAAGCAGTGCATTTGATTAATTTGATCACTAGGCAGCTACCCCCTATAGCAGCATTAGAATACACTGAAACCAGCTGCAGTAGCCCATAATCCCAGGAAGGCTGAGGCAGCAACCACCAGTGTAGGTTACAGTGTATGCCCCATCTCAAACAAATGACAAATGTATCTCCTTAGTTCTGCAAATCCTTTAGTTTACTCTGCATATTAAAGACGTTGTGTGTGTGCCAGAGATTGATGATATTAGATACCCCCATCAGTTGCTCTCTGCCTTATTTTTATTTATTATTAGTATTTTGTTTGTTTTTGCTTTCTATTATGTATCTCTAGCCATTCTAGGAATAACTCCCTATGTAGATCAGGCTGTTCTTGAACTCACAGAGACACCTGCTTGGGATTAGGGTTGCCCAGCTCTACCTTATTTTTCATTGAACTTCATGTATTATTTTGTATACATATGTGCATGCATGTCAGTGGAGATCAGAGGATAACTTGTAGGAATCAGTTCTCCAAAGATGAAACTTAAGTTCATTGAGCTTAGTGGTGAGTGTCTTTACTTTCAGAGACATTTTTGCCTGCCTCATCTTACTTTTTGAGGCAGGGTCTCTCACTTAGCCTAGGCTTATTCTGCTAGGCTATAGGGCTAGTAAACTCCAGGTTCCTTGTATTTCTGCAGTGCTAAGATTCTAGATGTGCACTACCACAAATGACTTTTAAATTCTTATAAAATTTTACATTTACAGTTTTGGGGTTGTCAGGGTTATATGACAAGTATAACCATAGAGCCATCTTAGTATGCATTTCTTAACCAATAAAAGAGGAAAGTGTAAATTAAACAGATATAAGAACCAGGCCCATCCCTGTAACCTCTGGGTTGGGGAGACTAACCTAAAAAGATCACAGGTTTTAGACCAACCTGGACTATATAGCAAGATCTTGTCTCAAAAGAAACAAATAAAGGAGCACGTGTATCATTGCACATAAATATGCAAAGTATGCATTTTATTTCCAAGAGCATAGACTTTTCCTTGATTTTTGTTTTTGTTTTTTTGTTTTTCGGGACAGGGTTTCTCTGTGTAGCCCTGGCTATACCTGGAACTCACTCTGTAGACCATGCTGGCCTCAAACTTAGAAATCCGCCAGCCTCTGCTTCCCAAGTGCTGAGATTAAAGGCGTGCGTCACCACCGCCCGGCTAGACTTTTTCTTGAATTCCTTTGCACGTGTACTGTAGTATTGGTTCTTGTCTGTGCCAGCACTTAAATGAGCAGACAGCAGCCTGACCTTACACAGTTCACTTATGTCACAGTCTCCTTGAGCTTCTGTACAAAATGGCTTTCAACTCTACAGAGCGCTATGAAGAATCAGACATTGCCAGGCATAGTGTGACATGCCTTTAATCCCAGCACTTAGAAGGCAGAGGCAGATGGAGCTCTTGAGTTTGAGACCAGCTAGGGCTATACAGAGAACCCCAGTCTCAGTAGGAATAAAAAGAAGAAATCTGCTCCACCAGTCCCTTTTCTAGTGTCTGTTTCCCCAGACTTCTGTTTTCTTACAGTTCTATTTTTTTGTTTGTTCTTTTAACCCTTTATATCAGATTTTGGGGAACTTAGTAAAAAATTGGCTGAAGTATGGAAGCAGTTGCCAGAAAAAGACAAACTGGTAAGTGTGTTTTATTACATAGTTTTCATTGTGTTTTATCTGCCAGCCATACAACCCTGGAACAGTGAGAAAGAAGCTGTAGCACAGGTTAGCAGAGGACTTGGCCACTGTCGTTGTCAGGCTGTTCTTGCTATAAGGAGACTGACTTTTTCTACTGGTGTCTACTTTTTGTCCCCAAGCCAGACTTAAATAAATATAAAAAGACCCTGGTTGATTAAAAGATTTCTAAAAGAAAATCTAAAGTTACAGTGCCCTACTGCAAGTGCCATCAGTCATAGTCGTAGGGACTGAGGAGCGTCACCTTCTAGATAAGAAAAGTGTCAGATTTCCTTAGCCAGACTCTGGGTCTCCATTCTCATCAAGCATGGGCAGTATATTCTATGAAGAACTAATAAGACTTCTGGATATGGGTGGCTCATGGTTGTAATTCCAGTGTTTAGTAGCTTGAGACATAAAGGTTGAAGATAGGCCAGCTTGAGAGATAGAGACAGAGATAGATAGATTAGATAGATAGATAGATAGATAGATAGATAGATAGACAGACAGACAGACAGACAGACAGACAGACAGACAGACAGACAGACAGACAGACAGAATCTGTCTTAAAAAACAAGAAAAATAGCAGAACCAGTGATGGTCAGTGAAGACACTAACAGTTATTTCTGATTCGTGTAGTCACACCCCAGTCCGATTAAGTAGTAGTTTTGTGTCTTAGGGTTCCATTGCTGTGAAGAAACACTATGATCAAGGCAACTCTTATAAAGGCAAACATTTAATTGGGGCTGGCTTACACTTTCAGAGGTTTAGTCCATTATCAACATGTCAGAAAGCATGGCAGCTGGCAGACATGGTGCTAGAGGAGCCAAGGGTCCTGCATCTTGATCTGAAAGCAGCCAGAAGGAGACTGTCTTCCACACTGGGTGGGGCTTAAGCACTAGAAGACTTCAAAGCCTGCCTACACAATGACACATTTTGTCAAAAAGACCAAGACTACACCTCACAATAGTGCTACTTCCCATGGGCCAAACATACTCAACCCTCCACATATGAGAACAAGAATTATCATTCTTACTTTGAAGAATGGCTTTTTTAGATAAAATAACTCTTTTCCATCCAGATGATTTTTGATAGCTTGCTGTTTTCCATTGCTAGGCAAGTTAGAGGAAGTGGTTAGCCACAAGACTTATTATAATGAGCCTGGTTTTCTGTGTATGACCTACATTTAACCTTAAAGAACTTTAACAGTATTGAGACTTGACCCTTGGCACTGAAGAGTGCATGCTTGTAGTCCCACATTGAAGATAGCAGCTCATCAGCCTTGAAGCCACGTTAATGACCTAAGATCCAAAGTTACTATTTGCTCCTTGCTCCCTTTCTGTTTCCTCTTTTGCCTTTTTTAACTCTGTGTGGGTAATCTGTTGCAGATCTGGAAGCAAAAGGCTCAATATCTGCAGCACAAACAGAACAAAGCTGAAGCCACAACTGTGAAAAGAAAAGCATCCAGTGCAGAAGGTTCCATGAAAGTCAGAGGTAGCAGACACTTCTCTCCTCTGCTTTGCTAGGAGGTTGGGAGAGCAAACAGCTTGTAATAGAAGTAGGCCTTGATATCTAAGTATTATGGAATATGACAGGCTGCATAAAAGTAGTTCAGATTTAGAAACTGTAAGAAGTCACAGGTGTTGCTGTAAAGATCCAGAAGGTAAGCCAGGGATTGGGCCTTCTGCCTCTGAGTAATGCAGCAAGTGGGAGAATGGCAAGCTCAAGCTAGCCTGAGCAGCATCGCACACTGTAGTAGACAAGTGTGGACTACACTGAGACCTTGTCTTTAATAAATAAAGAGGATCCAGAATGTGAGTGTACAACCTTTGTGTGTTACGTACATTCCCAGTCACACATGCATCTGGTTTTTTTGTTGTTTTTCTTACAACCTTTTAATGTCTACAGCTAGAGGCTGGAGAAATGGCCCCTATGGTTGAGAGCACTAGCTGTTCTTGCAAAGAACTAGGGTTTAAATCCCAGCCTCTAACTTGCTCACAGCAGGCTGTAACTCTAGTTCCTGGGGCTACAATGCCGTCTTCTGGCCTCTGTGGGCACTGCACACATGTAGATATATTAGCTAATAATGCCTGGTACATAGGTTTCAAGAGGGAAAACAGTCATTATTGTGACATTGAAGGCCATAGGCAAATTTTCATCCTCCTCTTCTCAGCTTCTTCTGTGGGAATACTGTCACCCCAAAAGAAGTCCCTACCCACCACAATGCTTTTGCCAGCCTCACCAGCCAAAGCCCCTGAAACAGAGCCCATTGATGTTGCTGCTCATCTCCAGTTGTTGGGAGAGTCCCTCAGCCTCATTGGACACCGCCTGCAGGAGACAGAGGTAAGCACACACTCAGCAGCAGGGTTCCTGTTTCTTAGATATTCATATTTAGATCCATATGTGTATTTAATGGGCAACTACTTTATGCAAAATTATGCCATGGAACCCACAGTGTGGTGAAAATTTTCTGAAGATTTGGGAGTCTGCCATCCACTCTCAGAGTTTATAGTTATATCGTCCTATAGAAACAGTGTTGCTAAAAGAAGGCAAGATGTCTGTAGCTAAGGTTTAGTCTTTCAAGTTCAGTGGAAGTGCTAGAGAGATACCTTTGCTGTTAAAAGCACTGGTTGCTCTTTCCAGAAGACTAGGATTCAAGTGTCAGCACCTACAAGGAAGCTCACAAGCAACTGATCTGGTGTCTTCTTCAGGCCTATTTAGGCACTACATGCATGTGGTGCACAGACATACATGCAGGCAAAGCACCCATACATATAAACTTCTTTGTTTTTCAAGATAGAATTTCTCTTTGTAGCTACTTTGGCTGTCCTGGAACTTACTCTGTAGAACAGACTAGTCTTGAACTCAGAGATCCGCCTGCCCTGGCCCCCTGAGTGCTGAGGTTAGTGCTAAGATGAAAGGCAAGCAAGCACCTCCACCACCACCTGGCTTATATAAAATAGTTCTTTTAAAAAAAAAATTAAGTTGGGGGCTGGAGAGATGGCTCAGTGGTTAAGAGCAATGACTGCTCTTCCAGAGGCCCTGAGTTCAATTTCCAGCAACCACATGGTGGCTCACAACCATCTATAATGGTATTTGATGTCCCCATTTAGTGAGTCTGAAGAGAGCAACAGTGTACTCACATACATAAAATAAATCTTTTTTTAAAAGACCTACAAATTAATGTAAAAAAAAAGTTGAGTAAAAGCTAGACATAGCAGCTCAGGCCCCTAATCCCAGAACTTGGGAGGCTGAAGCAGAATTCCTGCAAGTTCAAGATCAGCATGGACTACAGACTGAAATGCTGTCTCAAATAAATAAGTAAATAAATAAATAAGCCCAAGTAAATTAAAATGTCATGAAAAGCCTAGTGGATACCCTGGTACTTTTCTAAGAGCAGGATTATTTAGTGCACTTTCTGTAGTTTGAATGGTCAGACAAGATTATATATGGAAAATGTTCCCAACTTTCTCCAAAAATCACATCGATCCGAAGCCAGAGGCAGGAGGATGATCTCAAGTCCAAGGTCAACTGGGGCTATATAATGAGACGCTACCTTTAAAGAAAGGTGCTAGGGAAAATCTCACGGGGTGCAACCTTATACAGAACTAAGAACCCTACTACAGGCAACTAAGGACTGCTGAGAGTGAAAGAGGGTCAGCCCTGAAAACAGACAGGTAACATACAGACTGAGCAGGTTGTATTGATGTGTTTTGGAGAAAAATACACACATGCACCCTCATATGCACAACAACAATTAATGGCTTTTCAAAAGGCCATGAATTTGAGCAAACAGGGAGGGGAATGTGGGAGGATTTGGTGGGAGGAAATAAATGACATAACTACAGTCTCTCAATTGATGAAAGATGTATGTTCACCTTAAATCCCAGCACTTGGGAGACAGAGGCAGGCAGATCTCTGAGTTTGAGGCCAGCCTCCATAATTCTAGGGTAGCCAGGCTACATAGAGTTTCAAAAAACTGAAAAAGAAAAGGAAAGTGGACTGGAATAAGGGCAGAGCTGCTCTACAGCAGACACAGATTTAATTCCCAACACCCATGTAGCGACTCCTGACTGTCTATAACGCCAGTTCCAGGGGATCCAAACACCCTCGTTAACAAAGCACAAACATGGTACACATTCATAAAAGTCTTTTGGTGTTGTTTAATTAAAATTAAAGAAAAAGGGCTGGAGAGATGGCTCAGGGTTAAAGAGCACTGACTGCTCTTCCAAAGGTCTTGAGTTCAATTCCCAGCAACCACATGGTGGCTCACAACCAGCTGTAATGGATCCTGTGCCCTCTTCTGGTGTGGCTGAAGGCAGTGATTAAAGGAAAAAAAGAATGTGGACAATAAATGGAGCTGTATTGTGCATTTAGGTTGTACAGTGCTGTGTACCTATACTTCTAGACTTCTGAGATTTAATTTCAAAGTGTTCATTTCTAACTCAGTAGTGTGGCAGTTCACTTCCCAACTTGGAGACATTTCAGCAAAGAAATCACTATATGCTACTGACATTTTTAAGTTAGATAGTCAGTGTAGAAATATAAAAGCTAATGACTTGATTTTATGCAAAAGCTAAATTATCGTTCAACAGACAAAATGGCAAAAGCCACAGGTGTGTTGAGTCTATATCTGAGTTCTTTGGCTAGTTTCTAAAAAGTCAGAAGGTGTTGAAAAAAATTTGTGCATTCTTATACATACTCAAATAGCTGGATAGGTAAAAGAATTTCTGGAATAAAATATCCTGTGATCTTTATTGTATTTTCGCATTAAAAGTTGAATATTAAATGGTTTTATGTATCATTCATTGTCTAGATTTTCCAAATAGTTCTATTTTATTTGGCAAAAAGTTTTGAATTCTTAGGAGATTATTCCAAGAACTTATAGAGTAGAAAAATCTAAATGTCTGTTTACTGTCTTAGGATGCTTACAGTCTAATTGGAAAGACAATTTTATGTGATTAACAGCTTATATACATAAGAGCTGCTTTGAGGGTTTTCATATATACCATAGGCTCCAGACACTCAGCTACATGCCTAAAACCACAGGCATCACTTACAGCTATTCAGGAATAGTGATGTCATGATGGTTGGCCTGGTACAGAGATGGCTACTAGAACTATAAGCAGATAGCCCATGCAGCATGGACAGAGATGACATTATGCTATTCCAACAGCTTATATGCAGTTTAGAATTGGGAATTGAGTCTGAGTGGTGAGCTCACCTGTAACCCCAGAAATTAAGAGGGCACAAATTTGAAAACAGCAGCAATATGTAAGAACAGAGAGTAGCAAACCCCTTCCTGCCCCAAAATCCTAAGTAACTGCAACCATGGAAAGGGAAAGTGTATTTAAGGGGTGGTTACCATAACCAGAAAGGGAAAGAGTTCACATTCTATTAGCACTTATCTTTTGTAACAGTCTTTATAAGGTGTTTCATGTGCTAAAAATTCACCCTTTTACAACAATGTAGGATTAGTGGATCTTAATACTCTTCACAGTTTTGGACCCATAACTATCTCTAAAACATTTTCATTACTCTAGAAAGTAACTTCAAGCCCAGGAAAGTCGTTTCTCAGTGTGTGTGTGTGCATGCGTGCCTGTACAGTACTTGTAGTTCATAGCCCACACGTGAGTAGTACAAGAATGCAGTGTCCATGGAGGCCAAAGGAGGGTATCGTTTCCCTGAAGCTGGAGTCACAGGTGGTTAAGAGCTACCGGGTGGGTGCTGGAAAGTCTTCTAAAAGAGCAGCTTGTGCTCTTAATTCCTGAATTCGCTAGTCCAATGACTTTTATTATCTAATACACAGCCTGGTGGATATGTAACTATTAAAATAGTTGAAGTTCATATATATGTCACCTAACATGCATTCCACACTTTCAGGAATACTGATTTACATAGGTCATTAATGTAGACATTGAATATCTGAGCCTCGTTAACACAAATTTATACAGTTCTCAGTACCAAAAATAGACCTTAACTGTCCTTCCCCTCTCGAGCAGCTCTCCCGTGCCTGTTAGTAATTACGAGGCTTAAAGAAGAGTGTCACCTAGGCACTGGTGATGCATAGCACTGTAATTCTACTGCTAGGAGCATGACTGAAGAAGATTGTTTTGAGTTTCAAAAAAATGTGACTTCTAGGCCAGTGTGAGCTAAAAAGTGAGAGAAAGAAAGCAGTGTGCCAGGGTAGAGAAGCCAAAGGCCTAGTAGAAGGAGTTGGGTAGATAACTGGAGAGTGAGAACAGAAGACAGCACATGCCTGTTGCCCCCGGAGTCTTTTGCAACAGGTCTTTTTGTTTGTTTGTTTGTTTGTTTATGGTTTTTTGTTGTTGTTGTTGTTTTTTTTTTTTTGGTTTTTTCGAGACAGGATTTCTCTGTGTGGCCCTGGCTGTTCTGGAACTCACTCGTTAGACCAGGCTGGCCTCGAACTCAGAAATCCACCTGCCTCTGCCTCCCAAGTGCTGGGATTAAGAAACAGGTCTTAAGAGTCTTCCTGCTTAACGGTTAAGGCACAGGTATACAGAACGTAAGGTAGGGAGAGAAGGCAAGCATCAAAACCAGATGTCTTGGTGGACACTGAGGTATTTGTAGTTCCTGTTCTGGAACTGTGGGGGAGTTTTTGAGTAGGGCATGTGTAATTAGAGTTCCTTTTGCTCTTATGAGAACATCTATTTTGGATAGAAAGAGACCAATACTGGGAAGAAGATACAGCAGCAATGTAGTGTACAAGTGACAGAGACTCACACATGGTTATTGAGATCTTGCTTGATTACATGGGAGTGAATGTCTAGCCTCCCACAGACCCTCTGCTGTCTCCTCACACTGCCGTCTGTTACTGTGTTTTTTGAAAGGACACAAAAGAGAGTTGAACAGAAAGAGCAAATGAGAGTGTGATTCAGTTGTCTACTTTTCTTGCAGGGCATGGTAGCAGTGTCCGGAAGCTTGTCAGTACTCTTGGATTCCATTATCTGTGCTCTTGGCCCTTTGGCATGCCTAACCACACAACTACCTGAACTGAATGGCTGTCCTAAACAGGTCTTGGTGAGTTTGTTTGTTGTGATGGTGGTGGTAGTTTTCCTTAACTTTTGAAGGCTGGAGCCTTTGGAAGCCAGAAAGCCCTACCTTAATGAGCACTGCCAAGCACTCCTCATGAGGCGCATGGCACTCCTATTGCATAGTGTCCACAGAACTTAACACTGTATTATCAACTGCATGGTACGGGTTCAGTGAAACTAGAAAACATGCCATTTTCCACAACAGTACTTTGGAAAGAGCAGTCCAGTTTAGCCCTTGAGTAGCAGCAGCAGCTGACAGCAGCATGCTGGTATGTCCACTTCTTTCCAGTCTCTCCCCCGAACATGACGTATCTCAGGGACTGTAGTGAGGTATGCCACTATTGAGCCCTTTCTCCTTATTTGCAGTCAAACACGCTGGACAACATTGCATACATCATGCCTGGACTGTGACCTCCAAGAAGCCTGGGACAGAAGACTGTCTACTCCTTCACTAGTTTATGTATATATGACTGTTCCAGATCCTCCACTGACCTCTGGGTGTAGGTTTTAAATTTTTATATCTATATATACGTATATAATGTACAGTATATACATAGGATTATAACTACTTTGCTTTTAATAATTTTATGAAATGGCAAAGGTTTAGCTAAAAGGAAACTTTGGCATGAATGTGGGCTTGGGATTTTTTTTTTTTTTTTTTTTTTTTTTTTTTGTGAAAAAAATCTGCCTTAAAAATCAGTGTAATTTGGGGACTAGGGGCTTATTCTGGGTGCCATGTGTATCTCCTTATAGACTGCTAAAATATGATTTTTTTCCAAGCTTGGGTTTACCTCCAGATCCACCACTGACCATTTGCCTTACCTGTCTTGTAATCAGAAATGTAGTAAAGACCATGGGAGGAGGCCAGCTGACTACAAGCTTTCCGACGTGGAGTAACATGGGGGGAGGTGGAGCTTAGGTTGACTGAGTAGGGGATTCATTCCAATTCCTACTAAAGAGGTATCTGTGTCTCCAGTTTTATTGTAACCACGGTACTACAGAGTCATCAGTACCATCTATAGCCTCAGTTGTGTGATTCTTGGCAGAGAAATAAATACCTTGGAGAAACCAAAGCTGTTGGTGCCACCTGTTGAACCTGCTTGTCTGGCCAGCAAGGCTTAGTGTATAAAAACCAAAGCTGCCATCTTTCACTAGCAGCACTGGTTGCCCACCAAATCCTGAGAGATTCTGCTGCTTAGCTGCTTGGTGGTCCTCGGTTCAGCTCTGGTTCCCCTGGTGGGTATTGTGCTCTGCATTCCACACAGAGCTGGATCACAGAGAAGTCTTTGGTTCTCGGTAGGGTTATCTGTATGTACGTGTGAGTGTATATTTTAATTATGTGTATTTAACTTTTTAGAATTTCTTAGATTTTAATTTATCCTGTAAATTTCTGTATATATAATTTAATAACAAGCCTCCACCAGCAGAACATGTGGAGCATCCAGATTTGTCATTTCTTAATGTCTGTCTAAAAGCTCCAAGTCATCCATAAAGGTGTTATGACTCAGAAAGGAACTTCATGGCCCTCAGTAATGTTAGGAAAGTCACCATTCCTAACTGTCCTTATTCCCAAAGAACCAGAAGATAGCTGAGCGCTCCAGGGTTGTTTGGAAACTTGATGAGAGAGTCCCTTCCCTGCCAAAGCCAAGCTGAGTTAACCATGCTTTCTTCCTCTGGCCTGGATGGAACAGGGCAGCATCACAGTAAACCTTTGGGGACCATGTAGCCAACTGGCATACTAGGTAACTCCTTCCTGTAGCCTGACTGCTGTCACCGCGAGCCTCTCACAGGAGTTCTGGAGGTTATATCTCTCTCTCAGCTCAGAGCAGTTGTGAGATTTACCCTGAGAAATGGAGAAAGGAACAGGAATATATGGGAACTAAAATCAAGCAGAGCAGAAATTTAAATTTGCATTAACATGTCAGAACCTCATTTGAACCTGCAGAAGTTTCCTGTGAGAAACAGGGTATCAAGGAAAGGCCAGGGAAGACATGTATTGTACAGGAAGCAGTCAGTCCTTCATTGCCCGTGCTACAGACAGTAGTGAGCTCCAGAGGAGAACCAGCTCTTTCGTGTTTGTTTTCCTCTGCAGCCTAGCCCTGTTGTGTTTGTATTAAAGATTTGTACACATTTGTATAATAACTGTACCTTGTGATATTTGGTACTATTAGAGGAAAAACTTTGGATTCAGGCCTTCTTGCTGTTTTTATATCATTGTTTTATTTTGTTTTTTAAATAAATCCTAGTGGTTTGATCCAAATCCTATTACAGTTGTATAAAGAAACAAAATTTTGTACTTATATTAAAGATCTCATTTTTAATATTTATAGTCCAGTCTTAGCTGTCTTTTCCCTAATTGGGATAATCATAGTTGCTATAAAATTATAAAACCTATCATTCACTCTACCCTAACATTTCTCTAAGGGAGTGGGGGCTGGAGAAATGGTTCACTGGTTAAGAATATGTCCTGCTCTTGAAAAGGACCCAAGTTAGATCCCAACACTCATTCAACTGAATGTAACTCCAATTCCAGAGGATCAGTCACCCTCTGTAGCCTCCTTAGTCACCAGCACACAAGTGCATATACCATACAGACGTACACACACACAAACATAATTAAAATGTAAAAATTTTAAAACCAAACAGGAGCGGGCAGTGGTGGTGCACGCCTTTAATCCCAGCGCTTGGGAGGCAGAGGCAGGTGGATTTCTGAGTTCGAGGCCAGCCTGGTCTACCAAGTGAGTTCCAGGACAGCCAGGGCTACACAGAGAAACCCTGTCTCGAAAAACCAAACAGGAAATAAAGGTCAAGTTACTGTTCCTATGCAGCCCTTGTGTCTTAAGTTGCACACACCTTATGTGTAAAGGCTCTCAAATACCATTAGCACATATTATAAAAAGAGAGAATCTGATAGTTGTGGCTCTAATGCTTAGCAAATGAAACCATATACAATATATTATTAGCCTAAATCAAGAAGTATCCATCAATCTTTTGTCAGGGATGCATGAAAATCCTATGCCAAAAACCAGACAGTTCATATCCCAGGAGCTTTCCAGAGTCTTGACTATTAAAAAAAAATGTGATGTCACCTTCTTGTCTGAGTCTACAGCCACATGGCCTGAAGTGAATGTATGCTAATACTGTGAACATTGAAATATGGAAATTTGACCTTTCATGGTTAAGGGAAAATTCAGAGATTAAATGTGGTGAGAATCGATTCCCCCAAGTTTTGGGCTGACCTCTCTATGCACCATGGCACACACACTTAGAAAATTTAAAAAAAAAAAAAATTACAAGTTTAAAACAATGCCTTAAAAAAGATACAGCAAGAAAGAAACCATCACAGAATGCCTATTGATTTTCATGTTATCTCAATACTCTGAAAGGATTACATTATGGATATTTACAGCTGAGAGGAACAGATAAAGAAAACACGTTTCCGGTTTGCCAAGTAAGAGCCAAGGCGGATGAGGTGATGAGGTGGTTTACCCCTCATAAGCCTTTACCTTAAAGGCATTTGCCACAGTTCATTCTCTGTCTCGACAGAGCACAAACCCAGGCCCTTGCCTCCTCTGCCACAAACGAGTGGCTCTTGGGACAGAGAGACATCAAATAAAAATTTCGAGTCCGACTTGGGCAAGGAGGCTGTCATCCTCAGGGCTTGGTTCCCAGGACTAAAGACACTAATACCTGTCTGAGTAGGCGTAACCTGACCCAGGTCTTTCCTTGGCCAGAGACCCAGTTTCTGGATGTGAAGGCTTCTAGGCTCCGCTGCGGCGCACTGAAGCTTCAGGGGCGTGGCTTAGAAGGCGGCCCTCCCAGGCCCCGCCCTAGTGTGGCGTCCGCCACCGCCGAGGGGCAGCCCGGTAGGGGCGGGGCCTCGTGGCTGCGCTCCAGAGCCCCGCCTGCCGGCACCTCCCCGCGGGCCGGCCAGCGGGTCACGTGACGGGTCGGCGGCGCCGGCGGTTGCTGTCACCTGATTCTGGGAGCTGGTGGCAGCGGCAGCCGCGGCAATGGACTTTCTCCTGGGAAATCCGTTCAGCTCTCCGGTGGGACAGCGGATCGGTGAGTCCTGGGAGCCGCGTGCAGCCCCGCCCCTGTGTGCCGCTCTAGCTTCGGCCCTGGGACCTGTCGGAGTCAGGGCAGGGAGGAGGGAGCCTAGACGGCGAGGCTGGCGCGGCGCTCTGGGCTCCGCCCACCTATCTGATTGACAAGAGCACAAGCCAATCGCAAGTCTCATATGGGGATTGATGCTTGAGGGAACCAATAGGCAGGGGAAGGAGGCGGTCCTGGGCGGATGTGGCTCAGCCAATGTGTGCGTGCTGGGGTCCAGAGTAGAGGGAGAAAGTTTGGGTTAAAGGGACTGCTGTGGTGAGAAGGCGTTGGGCCGCGCCACTACCGGGCGCGCGCAGGCTAAGAGCCCCTCCCGGGCTGGCGGCCCCTGGGTCATTCACCGCGTCACCGGCCCCTCACATTCCGAGACGCCGGGGTGTCTAGGTTCGGCCGCGCCTCTCTACCCATGGTCGAGAGACTCCGGTTTCTGTGACGTCGCCCCCTTGATGGTCTCGCCCGTAGTTAAAGAACCGTGGCCCTGCCTTTCTGGATTTGTTTGATCATTAAATTCATTAATAAGCGCGAGGCACTGAGGATGTTTTTCTGGTACATAGCTAACGCTGTCATTGTTAACGCAATACCACCTACTGGGGCTGGAGTTCATGGGAAGGTACCGACTCCCAGCACCTACTCTCGGGCGAGGACCAGGAGGCATTTCCCTAGGAATGAGTGTTCTGGGCGTGACACACATCCCTCTTACCTGAAGGGTTCCGACGGCATTATGAAATTATTTTTGATGGCTTTTAGCCTTTGGTCCAGCCTATGGAGGCTGGATCTGAAAGCCAAGGCTTCCCCGAAGTCACGCCCAGCTCTGTGTTGTAACCACGACTGCAGCTGTTAGTGGCTCTTTTGAGGTTCTCTCATCAGTTCTCTGCAAGGGAGCTCTTGTCCCTGAAGCCCAGGTGCTTCACAAAAGTCCCATCATAAGTGGCTGGTTGAGACCTGGAAAGAGAAGGCAGTCCCCTTCACAGATTTCCTATGTAAAAAAGGCAAATTAGTCTGGCCTTCAAAGCCAGCTTCAAAATTCTGGGACTTTCTAGATATGGATAAGCTCATTTGGGTTCAGGGTGCCCATCAGTTCAAAGCTCAGCATCTATCTCTTCCTGCCCTGAAAGTTTGCCTGCCTTGGGCAAGGAATCCTTCTGAGTAAGGGTGCTGCTCCCGAGTACTGACTGAATTTCACCCGGACCTTGGGCGTTTATGTAAGAATGGGTTGGACTTAACCAAGGCTCAGATGGGCAGGTGTAGGGTTCCCAGTAGGGCTCTGAGCAATCGACTGGGAGACCACACGTTTTGAAACCTCCCACCAGAAGCAGTGGCTCACATCTGTGATCCTATTCTTAGGAGACTAAGAGTGGAGGAATGCCACAAAGTCCCAGGCTAGCTGGACTCTGAAATTAGCATAAGCTGCAGAGTAAGACCCTGTTTCAAACAAAAATACCAGTCTGTTCAGTCCCATGGCCCTTCTCTTTACTGAGAAGGGGTCGAGTTCTACAGAGGGAAGGTGATGAAGACTGAGGAGCACCCAGAACTCAGTGAATTGAGATGAGATAGCAAAGCTGTAAAAGAGCCATGTGTGGTGGATATGTGCAGCACTCAGGAAACTGAAGCAGGAAGATTTAGAGTTGGAGTCCAGCCTGGGCTACCCAGAGGGACTCTACCTTGAACAACAATATCAGTGTTCCATACTCTTCCATGTGTAGATGGAAGCACTAGAGATTAAGCCTTCGTTTGTTTTTGAGACAGGGTCTCTCAGTGTTGACCAGGTTGGTCGGGAACTTCAGGACACAAACAGTCCTCTCCCGTCAGCTTCCAAGTAGAAAAGACCTGACTCGCTGTGATGATTGGTGGCCAGGTTTTAGCTGCTTGTGTTCTTATAATCCAGACCCCTCTTTGCTGCAGGAAGTAAGTGGTATCTTCTCAGATATGCAAACCTCCTGCCCTAAGAGTGGAGTCTTACAGGATAGACATCCTAGAGCATAGCAGTCATTCAGTGGTGCTAATCAGGTCCCAGTGTCACTGGCCTCACAGTTTTTACACCTTGTTACTTGCTGCTCTCACTGCCTGCGTGTCTGCTGCTGTTTGGAGCTGTGCTCATTCCTGGAAGCACTGGGTACCATCACCTCCTCCTTCAGGCCGTTTCCCAACTCCTGATCCAATCTCTGCTCTTTTGTTCTGTCCTCAGTCTGCTTTCCGTAGGCACAAAACAGCTCTCACCTCAGGGGAAACAGAAATAGTTCATCCTATCCCCAGATCAAATATGAATAGCCGTGAACACAGGTTCACCTCGCCCCAAATAACATGGATCAATGTGGAAATAGTTTCATGTTTTTGTAGCCACAGAGAACAAAAGCAAGCCATAAATCAGACACTCAGGTTACAGCAAAGCATGAAAATCTCTGCTACATGTCTCAGGTGCCAGCTGATGACATTCCTAACTCTTGGGTTGGTGGACACTAGTTTTCTATTAACTTATTCCAAAAGGTGTTACCTAGTATTCACAGAAATGTTAGGTCAGAAACAAAAAAAAACAAAAAACAAAAGCCGGCAGTGGTGCCGCACGCCTTTAATCCCAGCACTTGGGAGGCAGAGGCAGGTGGATTTCTGAGTTCGAGGCCAGCCTGGTCTACAGAGTGAGTTCCAGGACAGCCAGGGCTACACAGAGAAACCCTGTCTCCAAAAAAACAAAACAAAACAAAAAAAAAAAAAAACAGAAATGTTAGGTCAGTCAACGACATGAGCTTTAAGTGGTTACTAAAGGGTCCAAAGCAAGGTAATTTGTCTCAAGATCTGCAACATTCCAACTCTCCACAATCACAAAGTTGTAATCAACCTTCTAACATCTTTAACACAGGTGTAGCTTTCCTGGGAACTTGAGTTTGTTAACTTGAACTCTCTTGTGTGAGAGAGGTTATAAGAAAGGCAGTCCCTCAGCGAGTGCCTGTGCAGTGAGGGTATGGGAAGCAGCTCCTGCCATCTCGTGTTCTTTTCCCACCTCCGTCACACTGATGTATCACTGTCCCTGCAAGACTGTCCTCAGCCTGGCTTGAGTTGAGGTCAAGATCAGGAGCTGAAGGGGGTGGGGGAAGGATGTGGCCATTCTTAGGTATGGTAGAGGAGAAAGTTTATTGTAGATAAAAGGGAGAGCATAGCTAGAGGCAAAGACCTCTGGGAGAATCCAAAGTGAGTGTGACTAGACTGAGCTGGGCCATGAGCCGAGCAGGGAGGAAGCAAAGCCAGACCAAGAGGCCTGGAAGGTAAACGGTAGATTTTAAAAGAAAAAAAAAAAAAAAAAAAAAGGCCAGATAGTCAAAATTATTAGATTATACAGGGAAGGGTGGCTGTGGGGAGAGAAGTCTAGGCTAATACCTGGACTGGAGAAGTTTAGGGTAGGGATTGGGGTGTGCCAGACAGGAGAACACTGCAACAGGTAGGGACTGAGGGATGCTGGGAGAAGCTGGCTGCCAGGTCCGCTTTGATATGTTAAATAGGCACCTCAGGCCTATTTTTTTTTTTTTTTTTTTTTTTTTCCCAGGTTTGAGACAAACTGGAGGGAGAGAAGCCTGGCTTCAGGGTCATACTTAAGACCCAGTGTTCTCTCTTGCCCCTAAACACACCAGTCTACTCAGGTCCTACTTTGAATTTATATTAGCAGAACCCTTCGAGATTAATCTGTGTTATTAATCTACCACAGATTAGAGCACCCACCTCCAAGTCACTCAGCCCGACTCTAGGAGAGCTAGCTTCACAAGGGCAGCAGCAGCCTGTGGCCCCAAGGATCCAGTGGCTTATACCAGGTGGTAGCACAGAGTCCTCTTTCAAATGTGTTACGAGGTGTATCTAAGAACAGATCTTACTGGTGGCAGAGATTCCCATTTTCCATTTCTGGCTGTCAACTGATGCTTAGAAGTCAGCTGCAGATGCCCCATGGAATATGGACAGTTCCTGGGTACCAGTTCCAGGGAGTTAAGACCCTGGAGCTCAGGCCCTGAGGCCAGGCCTGGAAGAGAAGGGCAAGATAAAGAGCCTGGCTTATTAGCATATGCCTGTAATCCCAATACTCAGGACACTGGGACAAATCAATTGCCATGAGTTTGAGACCAGTCTGGGCTACAGAGAAAACTTGTTTTCAAAATGCACACACACACTCACATACACCCACATGTGCACATAAGATAAAGCTGTCCTTAGATTCCCAAAACCTACTCAAGCCTATAGACAGGAATCAGAAATGAAGGACCAGCATCAGGGTCCTAAAGTTCCTTTGGGGCAGAGGCTAGAAACCCGCAGACTAGGCTGTGTTGTAGCTGTTGGGCTGTCTCGGGAGAGGTGCTCTCAGTCCCTGTCTGCTGCTGACTGTTGCAGCCCTGTCTCCCATCCCCATCTGTAATGGAACACAGAGGCGCCCCACTGCCTCTCCTTCCCAAAGGACTGCTGAACAGCAGCTGAAAGGTAATGGAAGTGAGGAAGTGTCAGTGCTACATGGCAGACAGGCAGTCTGTTATTCCAAGAGCAAGTCAGTGCCAGGCTAGGCAGCCAACCTGGACTGTCAGAGTCTACCTAGGTAGGGGTCAAGGGAGAAAACTTCACAGGCCTCTCTCTCACATGGCTGTCAGGATGGACTAGACCAGCTTATTCTCCAAAGAGCCACACAGTAAATCCTCAAAGCTTTAGAGGCCTCTGGTCTCTGTTGAAATATTCAACAAGGTCATTGTTGCAGAGCAGCCAAAGACAATAGGTAAAAGAATGGGTGTGGCCATGCTCCAATAAAACTATACAGGCCATGTATTTGAGTTCATGTCATTGCCGTGTGTCATTAAACATTATTCTTCTTAGGTGTGGTGCTGCATGCCTCTAATGCTGTACTCAGGAGGCAGAGGCAGGCTGATCCAGGCCAGCCTGGTCTGCATAGTGAGACCCTATCTCAAAATAATGTCTATATAGGGCTTTGCCTTGGCTGGACAAATACTAGTAAAGCCCAAGGTGACCTTGAGTCAGAACACTAGCTTTGTTACTTGGAGTAGGTTGTTAACCTCTCTATCTCTGGTTCCTCATCTGTAAAAGGAGGCTAATAATAGCACCTGTCGGGTGGGTTGCTGTGTAGACAGTGTGTGGCATTTGAAGCACTTGGCTTGTGCTTGCCAGACCAGAGGCATCCACAGCTGTTAGCCCTGGGGATTCTTGTAGGTGGTGTCACTGTTTCTAGGACACACTTAGTGGCAGAGCTAAGGTAACAATGCAGGACTCAGACTGCAGTAGAGCTTTTGTTTTGGTCTTTGTGTCATTGAGATATGAGCAGTCACTGGCTGGGTGGCTGCACATTCACAGGCAGGTCAGGTTTCAGTCAGTGTGGGGTGGAGCCAGTTCTCCTGGGGACTGAAGGCTCAGCCTGACGGTAGACTAAGCTGGTGAATAGGTTTTGTTCCCACATGGAACAATGAGAAATAAGAGTAAAGTCCTGAATTTCTGGTCTCATGGGTGGTGCTCAGGCAGCTAAACTAAAACCCTCAGTGTGTAGCTAACTTGGGACTGCCATTCTATAAGGACCCTGGAATTCAGGACACGAACTCTAGCCCTCTGATGAGGTTCTGATCTAGGCCAGTGCTCTCAAACTACCACATTCCTCGGCCGGCCACCTTCTGACCTTCTGTATCTGTGTGCCTCCTTTATTATTTCCATGGTGCTTTCCTTTAATTGGCTTGTTCACACTCCTTTAGTCCCATCCTTCATAATTATGCCCATGATGTCATGGCAGCAGGCGTCCTTACCCACTGAGCCATCGACCAGCCTGGTGAAGGTAAATTCTAGATGAGGTTAATAATGAACTAGTAGTCTGACTAGAGCAGGTCACCCACCATAATGTGGATGATCCTTACTCAAGCAGTTGAAGACTTTTCCTGGAAAGATTAACATCCCAGAGCAAGGAAAATTCTGCCAGCTGACACGTCTGACACTGATTCTCTCTTGGCTCGAGATTTTGGACTTGCCAAGCCTGTGCAATCATGTGAGTGCATGCCTTAAAGTTAAAAATCAATGAGCCCACTGGTATTTGCATGATCATTTATTCTCTCTCTCTCTCTCTCTCTCTCTCTCTCTCTCTCTCATGCTCTCTGTCTTCATTTTTCTTTTATTTTTATTATATATATATATATGTGTGTTGCATGATATATAAATGCCTATGTGTGTGCACAATTTCATGTGTATTTATGTGCATGTGTATGTGCAAGTCAGAGGTCAGTGTTGAATGTCTTCCTCGATTGTTCTTCAACCTTTTTGAGAGTGGCTGTCTCACTGAGCCTGGAGCACTCCATTTTTGCAGACTACCTGTCCAGTAGCTCCTGGTGTATTGCCTCTGCCTCTCCAGTGCTGTGGTTATATGTACACACCGAGACACCGACCCTCTTATGTAGTGCTGGGGATGGGAAACCGTGTCTTTATATTCACACAGCAAGCACTTATCCACCAAACTGTCTGTTTACCAGTTTCTCCATTTCTCTGAACCCTTACTAATCGCAGAGCCCTCTCCACCTCCCGTACCCCAGCTGCCCTCTCATCTTACTCAATCATGGGTGGGGTAGAGAATGTCACCAACAGTCAGCCCATGCATGGTCTTGGTCCCTCCTGCCTGAACAGTTTAGGAAACTCCCCTTTGTCTAACCAAAAATTTCTTCAGCAAGGACTTATAGTTAGTTACATCAACTTGAAAACTGTGGACTGAGGAAGCAGTGTCCTCCTCCTTAAGGAATTTTAAGTTTTCTCTTGTGGCCTGTGGTTTAAAAAATTGACAGGGGAGAGACAGCCAGAGTTTTAAGAAAGGACATTTCAGCAACTTAGGAAACTGATAGAACTTTCCAGGCTGGGTCTGGGAAGAATTGTTCATTTGGAAAGTAGGCTTCATGACAACTTGCTGACTAGAAAGAAAAAAAAAGTTGGCTACTCTATATGACTTTACAGTACTTTTTATGGGAAGACTTGAAATTTTGGACTGGTTTGTGGCTTATATTTTTGTGGTGAGTAACATTTATTTTGGTGCTGATGCTGCAGTCAGTGGGCACAGCATGCTCAACTTGCACACTTTCATCTCCTTCACACAATCCTTGGAAAGTGGCTACTTTAGGTACTCTGTTCTGCAAATGAGGCTCAGAGGAGCTAAGGCATTCACTCTGGGTCACACAGCCACTGGCTGCTAAAGTCAGGGCCTACATTGCAAAGTGTCTATTCACATCCCATATCTCTAGTTTCCCTCCTCACCACTGTCCCTCAAGACTGAAAGGGACTGACTCACTGGCTTTCTTCGTGAGTCACAGGGTATTCATCTAGAGTGATGTGTGCCCTAGTGGCTCCTGTATTCCTGCCTCTTCCACCAGTAGCGTGGATCTCTACCAGGAGAAGAGAGCCTACAGGTACTCTCCCCCCTCCCCCCCCCAGGGACTCCCACTTGTGTTCAAGTAGCTAGGAATGAGTGGAGAGAGACTAGGAAAGCAAAACAAGCAAAACAGGCAAAACAGTGTGAGCCAGGGGAGGAAGTCTGCCACAGTAGCAGGTCAGCATGGTGTTTATGAATGTCATAGAACAGGTGTCCACAGAACCCTAGTGTCTATTCTGGGCAGATGAGTTGAAGCCATTTGTAGATTCCCACACTACACTTCCAGCTAGTCAGCATTCCAGGGGGTCAGTTACTCAGAGTGCTGCTGGCTGGGAAGGATCGTGTCCAGAATTGACTCACATCAGGAACAAGGATGTTAGGTTAGAGGGCAGATTTAGGAACCTGGACCAGGTGTGGTGGTGGCACATGCCTTTAATCCCAGCACTTGGGAGGCAGAGGGAGGTGGATCTTTGTAAGTTTGAGGCCAGCCTGATCTACAGAGTAAGTTCCAGGACAGCCAGGTTTGTTACACAGAGAAACTATTTTGAATACGAAAGAGAGAAAGAAGGAAAAGGGAGAAAGGGAGGGAGGAAGGGAAGGAGGGAAGGATAGAGAGAGAGATAAAAAGAGAGAGAGGAAGAAGGAAAGAAAGAAAGAACAAACTTAGAATTTTCTGGCAGATTGGAATTTTATCCAGTAACTACTAGGGATCAAGGAATGCCAGGTGGAGGTGCTTCAACCACAGTGCTGTACACGTGACCATGCTGAAAATACAGCAGCAGCATCACCTAGTCACTTAGCAAACAGGTCCTTCAGGCTTCATCCACTGTAAAGAACTGGGAGACTCAGAAGCTGGTGCCCTCAGATCCGCTCTCACCCCAATGGAAGGGACAGACAAAAAAACCCACACTGTACCATGTTCCGAGGAATCTACTAGACAGAGCAGAGAGTTGCATTCCATTCAGAATGCTGGTTCAGGAGCAAGCAGGGAGAACTCAGGGCACCCAGACAGTGATCTGACCTTACTGCTGACCTAGGGACTGAGGCAAGAGACAAGAGCACAGTCCCAGAACAATTGAGCATGTTCACAAGTACAGAGGCCTGAGTGTAGGCCATCAGGCCATTGCATTGCAGGTAGGAAGCTGAGCTATGTAAGTTCAGACGCATCACAGCACTTGGGTCCTGACTGCCAAACTCCAGGAAGCCTAGGACACTAGATTCATACTATAGGTACCACAGCACAGCCACCCTGTAGGAAAGCCAGCCAGTGGGGCCTGATAGTGGAATCCTGAACAGCTTGCCCTGCTTTGAGCCACTAGCAACAGGAAACCTGACCAATAGAGACTGAGTCTTGTACACATGTTTACCTATCAAGAAATTTGGAAAGACGCAGCTTTCCACGGGCTGCCAGTTCAATAATGTTCTTCCCAGGTCTTCCTTGTTATGAGCATGGAGGCAGAGGAGTGAGTGTAACAAACAGTACTGAGGAGATCAACAAGGTCCAGGCCATAGAGCTGAACTACACACCTGGCAGCCTGGACTCAGTGCACTATTGCACAGATACACAAGGGCCCTCTCCTCTGCCACACCGAGTGTGGACCTGGGAGGGTTATGAGCTGGGCAGGGAGAGGTAGTCTTCAGCAGGCAGAGCAAAGTGGCCAGCACTCTGGGGTAAACACTCTTCAGCATTGGCTAACACAGCAGCTGGGGTGACATGAGAGGAGGGCCATGGAGCTCTGTGAGTGCTGGTCATTTGATCCTTGTTTTCTGGTGATCTCATGGTCCTGGAGGAGACTGGTGAGGTGATGGTTAAGGATGGGTGTGGTGAGATAAGGGTGGAGTATGGATCAACAGACTCATTTCCTCTTCTGCATCGTAGCCCTACAGCTCTTGTGCTGACTCAGCCTCCCTTTCTGCATTATCCACCATAGCCTCCATTGGACTACACACTTGCTGATGGTAGGGCCTTATTAACCTTGCTCCCCGTTGTCTCCCCAGAGTCTGGACATGTTTCAAGGCATTTGGGAGGCATGAAACCATGGCTACAGGTCCGTTTGAGCCTATAATCCAGGTGGGAAACAAAGGCAGGAGGATCAATACAAGTCTCAGGCTAGCCTTGTGTATAGAGTAAGTCTCAGGCTAGCCTTGCCTGCAGAGTTAGCTCCAGGCCAGCATGTCAACACAATAAGTTCCAGGCCAACCTTACCTATAAGGTAAGTCCAAGGCCAGCTTTGTCTACACAGTAAGTCCCAAACCAGTCCTGTCTATAATAGTAAGTCTCAAGCCAGTACTTTACATATTAAGTCCTAGGATAGCCATATCTGCAGAGTAAACTCTAGGCCAGCCTTGTCTACAGAAGAAGTCCCAGGTCAGGGGAGTAATAATAAAGCAAAATCCTTCCTTTAAAAAAAATAAATAAATAAAGGAAGGAAGGAAGGAAGGAAGGAAGGAAAGAAGGAAAGAAAGAAGAAAGAAAGAGGGCTTGAGAAGCAGACTTTTTGGAAAGTGAATCTCTACTTTGCAGCTTACCAACCATGTAGCTGTGGACAAATTCCAGCCCTCTGTTCCCCCCCGCCCCCAGTTGTAGCCTGTTTTGAGGGGAGTGAGTGTCACTGTTTATATGACATTCTCAGCCCTATGTTCAATTCAGACTGTGCCCGGTGAGCATGTATGTGAACTGGGTGTCTGGCTGTGTGAAAGATGACCTTCCAGGCAGCACCCAGGGATATGAAAGAAAAAGGGTTTAGGAGGGGACTCTGTATTGACTGTTCCTCTCACTCTGAAGAATTTGGGTCATGACCCTTGGTAGCAGGGATAACTTCTCAACAGAAAAGAGTGCTAGTGAGAATTGCATTGAAGAGAAGGGCATGGGGAAACAGTTCAGGCCTGGGCAGGTTATGGCACTGGTCCAGAGTTAGCCCTGTCACAAGAGACCTAGCAGCTTCTGGCCTGTGCAGGTGAGGAGACAGCTGATATGGCAACAGGAAGGCAGTTGGTCATAGCTGTAATGCTGTCTGTACTCCACTGAGTACCACAGAATGATTCCAAAGGACAGAACAGGGTTCCTCTGAAACCACGAGGGCAAATGTCCTGCTAGGGATTCTGGGTCACCACTGAAGATAAACAGGTTGGAGGTAGAGGCAAGCATCCAGCAACTACCTTTGACCAAGGCTCATTCCTTCCTGTTGTCCCAAGATGTTCCTCACGACCTTCACATGACTTCAGACAGTTGACTGTTGAGAAGCCACACTGCTATGAAGAAGGCAGGCTCAACCTGAGCTGACACAGAGACGTGACCCATAAGTGAACATGCTTGAGTTAGAAGGTAGCAGGCCGGAGCCACTGCCCAGATCAAGTCACTAAGTTGCCTCTGGGCAACACACACCTGCATCAAGCCCAACACAGCTGCTGCTCCCAGGACAGCAATCCTTGAGCAGTAACAAGCTTGTAATGACAACAGAGACCTGCAGGAGCTAGGAGACAAAAGCCACTGCCCACCAGCCCTTGAAAGTCACTGTCAGCAGCTAGAGGTGGAGAGTCAGTTATGCTCTGGGAAGCTGGGAAGGGTTTTTGTTCCCTTCTTAAAATAGCACATTACTTCCACGTTTAAAAACAAAATATGGCGATCCTGTTCTCAAGTTCCACATTTACATGACACATCTCAGGGCAAGTCAGAAGAGAGTCTGGGATTCTTCAGCTGCTCAAATGATCTTCTTACCTTTGTCACCACCTCCTCTTTTCTTCCTTTTCCTGTTTAGGTCACAGTCCTGTCTGCTTGTCACCCACATCTCCATCTCTGTTGGCATACTTGCAAGACTAATTAGCCTACTCCTGCACCTGCCCCATCCCACAGCCTTCCTCCCTGGTCACTGGCCTTCCCACATGATTGTAGCCCCTTCTGAAACGTCAGTTCTCTTCCCAGGAGACGAAGGTGCTCAGTCACCAGGGTTTGCTGATGGCCATCAACAGCGCCAGTGAGAGGGCTGAGAGGCCCTTGGGTGCCTGGGATTGGGGAGGGCAGAGTACACAACCTGAGGGAGATCAGGAGGATGCTTTGGAATGCCCTGACCCCAGTGAGAGCAAGGCAGCAAGGCAGGCATGAGAAGTTTGTTGCAAAAAACCAGCCACCCCTCATCATAGGATGCTGGTGTTTTGTTTTGTTATGAATTTTAGTTGGTTGGTTTTTTTTGGTTTGGTTTGAGATAGGATCCAACCATGTAGGTCTGGATGGATTTGTTATGGTGACTAGGCTCACCTCTAACTCACAAAGATCAGCCTGCCTCTGCCTCCCAAGTGCTGAGATTAAAGGTCTGCATCCCTGTCGCCGGCCATTTTAAGGTACTGACCCCGCTATCTGGGTTTTCTCATTAGTGAGATGTAAGTGGTAGCATATGCCTCTTGACGTGACAGTTAAAGCTCATGTTTATTATAGCTAGCTAATTACACTGGTGATTATATAATGTATAGCTTAAGAGGTTAAAATATTACAGAAGGGTGTGTCGGCCAGGCAAAGACTAGGGAACCCTGGAAGGCTGTGAGGCCCAGGAAGAAAATGGCCATTCTCAGCAGCATGAAGAATGGGAGGGGTGGACACTGGGAGAGAGAAAAAAGAGAATGAACACAGTGCCAACTTGCGAAGTGGGATTGTCGGGGCACTGGTACTATTAGACACAGGTTTGAGCTCAAGGATGACTCAACACTGGCCATCTGGCTAAGGGCAGCCTGCAGAGGAGCAGGTTTTCATGGTTAAGCAGTCCCTACCTCCAGACACTCTGTGTCAAGTCATAACCTGCTCAAGGGGACTCTTGGCCTCAACGTGAGGAGTGGTGACCGAAGCCACACTCAGTAGATACTTGTGGAAAGAACATGCCTTGTCTTCCAGCCCTTCTAAAGGGATACCTTCTTGGCCTCCTCCCCTGGCCATAAGCCAGTGTCATGGCATCTGCCCTTCTGTCTCAGCCTCCTGTCATGTGTTTGGGACATACTGGAACCCATCTGGCTGCAGGAGGCAAGGGTGGACCTGAAGGCATGCTAGTTAGAGAGCCTGACTAGCCCAGCAGGGCCATTACAGCAGGTTGGAAGAGTCAGAGCCCCACCCAGTCACATGGAGACCACCCCCATCCTCTCCTAGTCCTGCTAAAAGTGTGCTATGTTGTGAGGCGTGCTCAAGACACCGTGGAGCAAGAACTGTATCCACAGGCATCAGAACTCTGTCCACCAGGCATCTCAGTGCTTGCTTGGGCCTTGCTTACAAAGAACTGTGTAATGGTCAGCCATCAATACCACCCAGCTATAAAGACTGTCTTTCTTGTGTGACAAGTGACACTAGCAGCCAAACTGGTGTGTATGTACATGACATCTTCAGCCAGAGTCTGAAAGCCAGAGGAGGACACCAAGGATCTTACTCTGTGCCTATGACATGTTACCCTGTCACACTGCTTACATGTGGTAAAAATACATATGTTTGCCATGGCAGCCAGGACATGACAAGAAGTGGAACAAAGCTGAGTGTTATGTGTGAACAGTACATATGGCAGTATGTGCTTATGGGGGTGGTGGTGGTGAAGGGCTCACATTTTCTGAACCTAGATTCATCCTTCACATAACACCCATCGATGCCCTTGGAGATGGGGTCTTATTATGTAACATTGGATTTGGATTTTGTGTATAGCACCAGGGTGGCCTTGACCTCTCAGTCTCCCTGCCCCTGCCCTCTAAGTACTGGGATTACATGTGTGTGCCACCATGCTTGCCTCCCCATTACAAGTCTTGAGAATTTTGTAGCTGGTTCCTAGCTCAGATATCTTACCCTAAGTATCACCCAGCATGAAAGTGGTTCCAGAGCCTTGTGACTGAACCAGGTGATGACACGGTTGAAGATGGTCCTTTATGTTTATGACTTGTGTTCATATAAAGGGAAGAATTGGGCTAGGAAGGTAGCTCAGTGGTAGAGCGTTTGCCTGCCATGCGCGACACCCTGCCTCCAAGCCCCAGTACCAGAAAAGGAAAACAGTAATCCCAGCATTTACTGTACGGCCATTCTGAGAGAGTGCCACTTGTACACTGGCCACCCTCGAGGCTGATCTTTCATTGACACAACCTATGGAGAGAAGCAGTGCCTCGGGAGGGCATGGAAGGCCAAGTCCCATAAAGAAGAAACCGATTACAGTGGGAGCCTGTAAGAAGTGAGAGCCTGGGACAGGGAAAGAGGTAGTTGCTCCCCGTTGAATACTTGGAACTTTTATGTTTGAACCAGGTGACTACTTCCAAGCCAAAGGATAATAGGAAGTAAAGAGGAGCGTAACCTACACAGATAAAGCTACCCTGTCATACACAAGCTCTCTGAGGCCAGGCCTGACTCCGTTCTTAGCCTCATTTATCCACTTAGCCAGTTTCCTTGTCTACAAAAGGGCAAGGACACTTCTGGCCTCATATGGCTGGCAGGATCCAGTGACAGGTGGGACAGCATAGAAGCCTGGGTGCCCAGAAAGCATTTGTGACCTTCTGCTTTATCTGTTTCCTTCCTCCTCATTCCACTCTCTGAGTCTAACCATCCAGGACTCCCCATGCCTTTGTAACTCACAATGTCTTCACAGAGAAAGCTACAGATGGCTCCTTGCAGAGCGAGGACTGGGCCCTCAACATGGAGATCTGTGACATCATCAACGAGACCGAGGAAGGGTAAGGGCCCATGAGTTGAGGGGTGGGGATGCAGGCTGTGACCGCCAGCTATAACAGTACACACCAGCATGATGCCTATCTGTGTCCCACCATGATCTCCATAACCACCCACTGTTGTAGCTACAGTCTAACCCTGCTGTACAATAGTATCTTCACTCCATCTTAGGCAGCAGCATGGCACTTTGAACATCTTTGGACCATGATCCAATATGGTGCCTTCATTGAGTGGATGAAAAGCTCAGAGATGTAAAGTTCAAAGACACTGTAAGACAGTTGGTGGTGTCTTTAATCCCAGTGCCCAGGAAGCAGAGGCAGGGGGATCTCTGAGTTCAAGGCCCACCTGATCACATCAAGAGTTCTAGGACAACCAGGGCTACTCAGAGAAACCCTGTCTCTAAAAAAGACACAGTGTGTGTGCAGCTGGCCACTAGTGTCACTAGCTGTGACCCACACAGTGTCTCTGAAGAGCAGGCCAGATGTCATACAGATCCAGAGCTCTACCTGGGACAAAACCAGTTAGACACTCATGGTACCCTTCTGGATGCTGAAAGCTGGCATCTTAGGGCAGCTTTTCTCTGAGACAAGAACATACTTTCAGTTCCTTAAGATTAGGAATCATCAGGGCCATCAAGGAGTTCCCAGGGGGCAGCCGTGAATCAGAGCAGAGCTGTGGACCAGAGTGGATGCCTGCAGGTGACCAGCTATGAAGTCCTAGTGTTTGCTCAGAAAGCTGATTCCAGCCGAAGCACATGGGATGGGACAGGTGTTGGGTCCTGTCTTCCACTGTGGGATGGGACATGTCAGGTCACATTACCTCTCAGGGACTGTTTCCTCAAAAGATCTCTGTTAAATCCTGCCAGAACTCTAGCCTAAGTCCTTGAGTGCGGCAGAAAGTAGAATGAGGTGAATGTTGGTGGCCGTGGCAGGCAGGGAGGGCAGCTGGATGAGGCCTCTGCTCTGCTTAATCAGAACACCCTCCCAGTTAATTACAGATTGGCACAGAGAGGCAGGAGGCAGGGAGACTGTGGGTATCTTAGGCTAGGAGAGGATGGTAACTCTAGGCCCCAACCAAGTCCCCCTCAGCTCTGCTGTGTGACTCATTCCTACACATCTTCATCTGCACTCATAGTGAGAGCAAGGTGCAAGTGGACAGATGGCAGGACCACAAGGAAAATCCTACTGAGCCTCTGCTAGGACCAGTAAGTCACTGCAGTAACTTTGCAGACTGTTCTGTCTCCATGGTGATCTTGGGAAGGACAGAGTTCAAAATGTTCCAGATACTGCCCACAGCATGGAGGAGCCAGCAGCCATAGTCAGTGACAGGCATGACCCTTGGCTGCTGCAGTCTCACCTAAATTTCTATGTCTTTGGCAGAATCATACCATTGCCGTATACTTTGTCTGTGTCTGTGTAGTACATAGTCTACTGCCAGTGCTGTCCCCTTTCCTCCAGGCCACCTCAGTCCCTTTCAAACACTAAAGGGGTCCACGGGCCAGTCAGCTTTTCATGACTGTAACAGTGCCCTTGAGATGATTTGCTTATAAAGAGAAATTTTTTATCTCAGGTTTGGTTTGGTTTGGTTTCGTTTGGTTTGGTTTGGTTTTTTGTTTATGGAGCTGAAGCAGAAGTTTTTCTTGTCTTCGTCTTATGTTGCACACCATGAGGAGTGTGTGATGAGCTCACTCACCACATGGCCAGGGAACAAAAGACTGACAGGGACCAGGATTCCATGGTACCCATCAAAGTCACATCTGTAATGATGAAGACCACCCAGCAGCCAGCTCTTCTCCTGACCCCACCCCAATCCAGGGCCTTGTACATGCTAGACAAGCAGTGCCATTGAACTAGAGACTCAACCTAAGCCCCGCCACAAAGGGTCTCAGTGGTGACACTGTGATGGTAGAAATAGTTTTTAAATACATGGGTCTTTAGGGGACATAACACTACTGACACCAAGAACTGAAGCCAGCTGCCACTGAAACTGCCCAGGGAAAGACGGAGAGCTATCTGAGGTGCTCTGAGTACAGGCTGTGCTCGCTCTCCTGATCCTGGGCCCTAGGCCTTCTGTGCTGGGGAAGAGGGTTCTTTGCCTAAGTCCATCCTTCTTTTTGTCTTTTTTGCCAGCCCCAAAGATGCCTTCCGAGCAGTGAAGAAGCGAATTGTGGGGAATAAGAATTTCCATGAGGTCATGCTGGCCCTTACGGTGAATATTCTGCTACCTGTTTCATCTATCTATCCCTTCATGATCTCTTCCATGACTGGACCGTGGTCTGCTGAAAGCTGCTTCTCCTTAGTTAGGTCCAGCGGGACTCCCATCCATGCTTGGGTTTCTCACCTGAAGACTCAGAAGAAAAGGACTGTGAGGAAATGTTTTCCCACCCACACTGTTGGTGAAGGTGGATGCAAGGGAGCTGGAAAGGAATTTCCGTCCTTAACATGGGGAGGAGATACACTGGGACCACTTTCCTCTAAAACTGCACCCTAAAGAATGAACACAAAGCAAATGCCTGTGTCTAAGAACAGTGTTGACATCAGTACTAAGACAGGCCACCATGGGCCAAGCATCAGACATCCTGTCTTCAGGACAGCCTGGCTGGAAAGTGGGCAGAACACCCTCTCCTAGCCTCTACAAGATAGTGCTTAGATCCAAATAGTCCTGCTTCCCTGAAAAGCACAAGCAGCTTCTGCTAGGCCATGGAAAGAGGAGGCCAGTGCTTGGTCCTTGGGTCATGATGTTACCTACCTAAGTTGTATCTGACCTCCTGAACCTCTAAGCTTCCAAATTAGTGTTTCACAACCTGTGGGTCACAACCCCTTTGGGGGTCAAATGGCTCTTTTACAGGGGTCACAGATATCCTGTGTATCTGATATTTACATTAAGTTACATAACAGTAGCAAAATTACAGTTATGAAGTAGCAACAAAAAATAACTTTATGGTTGAGGGGTCACCATCACATGAGGAGCTGTGTCAAAGGGTCACAGCATTAAGAAGGTTGACAACTACTGCTCTAGACAATGTGAGCTAGAAACCAGGATTAAGTTATAGTAGGCCCTGGCCTAGTAGGAAGGGAGTCCTGTCTACCCCATCATGTCCCAGTCCTCTAGAAGGCAAGCCCCCAAATCCAGCACTGCTTCCATTCTTATGTCCTAGGGGCTCCCTTCTAGAAGCCACCTGTCTTCTGCTGGGCTTCTCTCTAGGATAGAAAAGGCCACTTCACTTCCCTAATGGGGCATTCTCTTGGGTACCTCAACCTACAGGTCTTGGAAACATGTGTTAAGAACTGCGGGCACCGCTTCCATGTACTGGTGGCCAGCCAGGACTTTGTAGAGAATGTGCTGGTGAGGACCATCCTGCCGAAGAACAATCCACCCACCATTGTGCATGACAAGGTGTTGAACCTCATCCAGGTGTGCTCTTTGGCAGGGTAGGGTGTCTCAGTGGCCTCAAGGGGTAGGGGAATGCCGGGACTATTCTTCCAGTCTGCTAGTGAACTGCTTACGTGTGCAGCAGGACTTACCACTGCGTGCTAAGCCTGGTGCACAGGGTTAGAGGACCAGGCAACAGGAGGAAGAGGAGAGAAGCACTCTGTCCTCTGTCTAGGTGCCAGGGTTGGGCAGGCTCACAGAAAAGAAGGTGAGCAGTGGTTACCGGCCATGTCCCCTTGTCCCCTCTCAGTCTTGGGCTGACGCGTTCCGCAGCTCACCTGATTTGACAGGTGTTGTTGCTGTCTACGAGGACCTGCGAAGGAAGGGCCTAGAATTTCCCATGACTGACCTGGACATGCTGTCGCCAATCCACACACCCCAGAGAGTAAGGAGAATTTTGGATGGGGTGGGAGTTGTCCTGGGGGTGCTGCAATGCCTTTCCAGGAGGCCTCACTCACCCTGTTTTTTGCCTCCTAGACTGTATTCAACTCAGAGACACCATCGGGACAGAACTCTGTGGGCTCCAACTCCAGTCAGCGCGGAGACCTGAGTCAGCATGTTACCCCTCTGCCCGTTCCAGCTGTTCTCCCGGGTGATTCACCTATCACACCGACTCCTGAGCAGGTAAACAGACAAGAGTGTAGCAGAACCAGAGGGTCCAGGAAGGTGTTAGAGATGGAAGCTCCTTTGTCCTCTCAGCAGCCCATAGATGTGTACTGTTCAAACTATGTTCCGGATCAGGCTCAGACATGCAAATGTACCAACTCAGAATCACACAGCTCATCAGAATCTGCTGGGATTCAAGTTCCAGTCTCTCTAACTCCTGGAGTGCAGTCCAGTACTGCTGTCATTTTCCAAAGTCTTCCCTCCATGGAACCCTCTATGCAGCACCATGGAGAGGAAATGGCCAACAGGCAGGTGTTCCCTTCCACTTGGGCCTCTCCACTTACCTGTGTGCTAATAGGCTCACATAGAGTTTCATCTGAGTTGAGATTTGAGTTGAAGACAACCTTAAAAAATTTGTATGCTTGCCGGGGTTGGTGGCATGCCTTTAATCCGAGCACTTGGGAGGCAGAGGTAAGTGGATGTGTGTGCGTTCAAAGCCTCTGATCTATGTGTAGACTTTCAGGCTAGGTTGTAAAATCCTGTCCTAGAAAGAAGGTGGGAGAGGGAAAGGGAGATCTACATCTTCAAAAAGAGACATTGCATTTGTACTGTTGCCTCCACAACTTCTCATGAGGAAACACAGAAGCCTAAGTGAGGTTCTGGGGAAGTTTCCCTAGTCGGTGGCTAGTTCTAGACCAGACCAGGTGGCTGTAATATAAATTATTGGTCATTTGAGATATGGTACTGGGCTGAGCTTGAGGCCTTCACAGACCTTAGACTGTCACCAGTGAAGTATATAGACTTAGCTGCTGAGTGTGCTGGAGGCAGATTCACAAACATGATACACATGAGAGACACTTAATTCCAAAGAACTGTTCCCTGAGTACTTGCATGCAGTGCACAGTCTCAGCCCCACAAAGAGAAACTTTGTGCTGTCTTATGCTAAGTTATGAAAACATGCACCACAGCAAACTTGACTAGAGAAGGCTGGCTCACTGAGCACATAGTTAAAGCCTAGAAAATTGTAAAATTACTGTGAAATCCAAAACAATTATCTACCTTGTTTCTGATTTCAACTAGTTTTTCTAAAGTCTGTATATTAAAACTGATTAGTACTAGAAGGTTCTTGCTAAGTAAAACTGAGTATTTTTGTTTGATTTCATAGCCCCTTTAGCCTCCCGGGGCATGTTAGGATGCTATGGTGTGGTAATGTAACTCCTAGGCTCCTCTGTGGTTAGATCCCTTTGGGTTTGGGTGACAGGCTGGTGATGAGCAGCCTGTCCACTCACACCAAGAGTTATTAAACAAGTCATTCAGCCTGATACTGTGGGGTGTGCTGTTAGTCAATTTCAGTGGATATGGTATTTGTCTCTGCATGCCTTTTTCTTCATCCTTGAGCTCCGTAAAGGTGGCAGAGCCTGCCTGTGTTGACATGTGTTCAGTGCTTGGTGCTTTTTAACTAGTCAGTAAATGGTAGCTGCTGTCACAGTCATGAATTCAAAATCTGAAGTTTATTGCCACTCAGTCACACAAATCAGAACATACCAGTATTTCCCCAAATATATTCTTCTAGCCATTAGATTCATAAGCCATCCCATTATAAGAGAATTCTTGAGCCAGGTACATCTGGGGGCACCTTCGTCTGTTTCTCAATATTCAACGTGAACACAGTGTCTGTGAGCGTGTAAAGTCCCTCAGAGTTCACAAAAGTCACTGCGCACTGACCCTCACAACCACCTGTTTGAGGACACTGGCCGCCTTCGCTGTTGTGTGTCTCCAGGCCTGGACCCTTGGCTCCCTTTGATCACCGATACAAGAACTGGATCTGAGTTTCATGTTCACATGGGTAGCAGGCCTGCCACTTACTTTTGGATAAGCCTGGGCTCTAAAGAATTCCAATTCTCTTAGGGGAGGAAAAGACAGAGACAGAACCTACTCTGTCTTCCCAGGCATAAGGGGCCTGCAACCTGCCTTCCTACTCCTTAGAACTGCCATCCCTCGGGCCTCATTAACTGCCATCTTGGCCCTAAGAGATGCTGGCACACTTCCAACCACCCTCACTGGCTTATTCCCTGCTGATTGTCACACTGCTTTCATCCTGCCTTTGTTCCTGGCTCCTGGTTGGGAAATGGCAGCGGTTCGTAGCACCTCTGTGAGGGGGCTGTGTTGTGGGAGGAACCTTCTGTGGGCTTTTGAGTACAGAGTCATCCACAGGAGTCAGCAGGGAAGCTATGTGGAGAAAGTGTTGGCTGGGTAGTTTCCTGGGCTGCATGACAGTGGAGGAGGCATGGGCTCTAGACTCTGGCTTTTCTCCCCCTTACAATGGTGCATTTCAGATTGGGAAGCTGCGCAGTGAGCTGGAGATGGTGAGCGGAAATGTGCGAGTGATGTCAGAGATGCTGACAGAGCTGGTGCCCACCCAGGTAGAGCCTGCAGACCTGGAGCTACTACAGGTGAGCAACAGCCTGCCTGCAGGTGCAGCCGGTGACCCTGTGTGCATCCATGCCTCCTTCTTCCCTGTCTACATTGCAGTCTTTTGTTTTTTGCTGGGAGCTCTGAGGCAATAGGAAACATTACAACCAGGAACCTTGGGTTTGCACCAGACAGGAATTCATATCTTAATTCTGCTGCTTTCTGACTTGAACAAAACAGCCCCTCATTTTCTCCATCTCTTTGGCTATTTTGATACAAGCGGGACATGAGAGTTAAATGAGATAGTACATGTGAAACATCTATTCCTCCACCCAGTACTGATGAGCACAGACAGCACTGGAAAAAGCCAGAAGGGCTGGTTCCCACCCTTCACAGTGTTGGTGGTAGCAAGCAGGAAGGACAAAGCAATGTGAGCTCTAAGAGGAGTGAGCATCTGGTCTTGGGGAGCTGAGGCTGGTGGGAATTGCTAGATTTTGCTCCCGGGTGTCATATGATACTCACTTGATCCTGTCTTTATATGTGGTGGGGCCCAGGACTGAGGAGGGTTAGGCAGCCTTCCAGTAGGGGACACTAAGGAAGGCAGTGAGAAAGTCGGGAACCAACAAAGCCAGAGCCTCCAGAATGTGTAGAGGGACAGAATGCTTTGTGTGCAGAATGCTCTGTGTGCTGTCTGCATCGTTCTCCCACCAACCCTCAGAGAGCAGTTTGGAAGGCAGGTCTTTATGCTTCTGTGACTGCTCAGAGATCCTTATATTTGGACTGGGGGATAAAGTAGGAGTGTCTTAGCTGAGTGGACTCTTGAGTGTGAGAACTAGATGAAGAAAGGAGGTTGACTAAGAGTTGTCCCAAGCCATATGTCCCATGCCATATGTCCCAAGCCATATGTCCCATGCCATATGTCCCAAACCATATGTCCCATGCCATATGTCCCATGCCATATATCCCAAGCCAAGTCCATGCAGATATGAGCAGTCTGGGACACTCAGAAGTCTGGAGCCAGCTGTCAAGACACTGACACATAGAGTCAGTGTCCACAAGATGAGTACTCTTTGTGTCAAGCTCAGTATAGGTGTTTGATAAACATTCATTCATAGCCCTAAACAAACCCATTCTCCAGATCAGGAAACTAAGGCAAAGAAAGGCCATGTAACATGCTAAGGGTCATTGTGGCTGGTAGGTAGCAAATCCAGGATTTGTGACTTGGACCAACGACTTCAATCTAGGCTCTTCTTCTGTCCAGAGGGACCCATGAGGAAGCAGAAGTTAATGTCAGTTATACTTCATCACAGGAGGAAGAGAAGGGGACCCCAGGGATGTTGAAAGTCACCCTGAGCAGATGAAGAAACCCTAGGAGGCCTGGGCAGGGTGGGTGGGGAACAAGGTCCATGGGAAGCCTCATCTTTGATCCTACAAGAGAAAGTGTGCTGGCGTCTCCACGCCAGGTGCCAGGGAAAACGTGACCAGTCTTCTTACAGTTGCCTGTTGACCAAAGGAGGTAATTTTACTTACTTATTTTTGAGTCAAGGTCTCATGATGCAGCCTAGCCTGGTCTTCCTTGGTCTCCATCCCCATGCCTCAGCCCCTGACTACTAGTGTTCATAGTGTTCATAGTTCATAGTGATGCATAGCATCACACCCAGCCTCTTAATCTTTTTATTTTTTTTTCCAAAACAAGTTTAACTGTGATTAGAACCCAACCAGTAACATGGCGACTAAATACAGTGTAGGATCTAGAAACAGGAAACAAAAAGATAGTAGCAGAAATTGTTTTGACAAATGTCTAACTAGGTGAAGGCACATGAGAACCTCTGTGCCATATTGCAGCTCTTTAGTAAATCTGAAAAATTGTTCCAAAATAAGTTTATCAAAAGAGAAAAAAGCCAGTCCATGAAAACAGTGAGGCAAAACCTCCAAATCCAGATGTGTGAGGTAACTGTCAGAGAAATTACAACTTGTTCACCTCACGCCCCATCCCAGGCCCATTGTCCTCCTCACCCGCCTTTGTTTTTCCCTTAGGTGTGCATATGTCTATGGCGTCTATGGTGTGTATGAGTGAGACATGTCAGTACTACAGCTTGCACAAAGAAGTCAGAGAACAACCTTAGGGAGCCAGCTCTCCTTCTACTGTTTGAGACAGTGTCTCTCTGTTTGTGCTCCTTTACCACGTGGCCAGACTAGTTGGTCCAGGAGGCTGAGGCTTTTCTCAGTAAGCAAACATGGTGGCCAAAACGTGACTCTGCAGTCTGCATGTTGTCCCATTAAAGCAGCAGAGTCATTGTCACGGTGCATTCCAGGACTTTACATGTTAGTGTGAAGCCTAATGCTTCCAGCTACTGTAGAAGCTGTGGGTCATGTGAGGCCAAGAGCCCCACAGCAGCCTGGGCGACAGTAACCGCTCACCTCAGAACTCAAGACTGTGATTGTACAGCAGCACTGAGCAGTGATGTTGAAAACAGGCTTGTGGAGCCCCAAAAGCTGTTCTGTGGTGCCATGAGGTCCCCTCCTCCAGGACTGACCACTGGTCATGGGGAGCAGCCTTGTCCTGCTGCTGGCCTCAGTGCCTCACTTCTCCCTGTAGGAACTCAACCGCACCTGCCGTGCTATGCAGCAGCGGATCCTGGAGCTCATCCCTCGGATCTCCAATGAGCAGCTGACGGAGGAACTGCTCATGATCAATGACAACCTCAACAATGTGTTTCTTCGCCATGAACGGTAATCCTACCACACCTTCACCTGGCTATGGCCTTGGTCTCTCCACAGTCATTTTCCCTGGGCCTTTTTCAGACATCAGCAAGCTACCAGAGCTTCCAGTTTTCTGCCCATCACTGACCTGCTTGGGTAGTAGGTAGTCATAAAAGCGGGAAGCAGAGTGCTCGGCTTCTAGAAACGGGTCATTATCTAGCCACCTCCCACTCCTTCTGTTCCTATGTCTTCCTCACTTGCTGTGTGATTTGCAATCAGTTGCAAGGGGCTGGCCCCTGAGGGCAACAGCTGGCCAATTTTTCCTGTTCATTAGCCCTAATTCACCAATTTGTTCCAGTGCCAGCCAACTGCTACTCAGAGTCTCAACTCAGTCATCACCTCAGCTGGCAGGCAGGTGCCCAGAGACATTAGAACAGAAGATGAATTCAGAAGTGATGTTCTTTATGCCAGACCAGAACTCCAACAGGCTGGATACTAAAGTCCTCTCCGCCCACCTCCCTAGCCCCTGGCCCCTAAGTGAGGGTAAGAGAGAAGTGGCCACATTAGAGAACCACCCACACATTCTCAAGTGCAGAATGGGTAACTAGACAAAGCAGTGCTCAACTCTACTTGCTGAGTGTCTCTTTCTTTTGTGTGCCTGTCACCTTGTTTCTTGCTGACCACTGCAAGGTGGTCCTATAAGTGATCATATACTCCTAGCCCTGTGCAAGTGAATAGGGGCTTTGCTAGTGATGGCATGGCAACAGCAAGTATGTGCTGCATCTGTGAGGCTAGACCAGTTGCCTCCTCATCCTGGTAGTGATCTGGGGTCCTCTGGGTACTGTGTCCAACTGTTCTTTTGACTGGGTATTCTCTGTCTTGTAGGTTTGAGCGCTTCCGGACAGGCCAGACTGCCAAGGTAAGAGGCCTCTCTTCTGGACTCTATCATGCTGTATTGAAAGGAAGTGAGAGGACGTTCTCACCCTCTCCCTGGTGCCTTCCTTGTACAGGGTACTGGTGCTTCTTTTTAGGCTCCTAGGGAAGTCTCTGACTTCTTACACCACTCCCCCTTTAAGGGAAATAAGCTCTGCCGCCACCTCTCAGGGCCTTCCCAGCCTCCCAGGGGTATGGCTGAGCTGGAGCCCACGTGGAAGAGGAGAAACTCCCCAGCTCCCATTCAGACATGGGGCCTGGAGGCAGACCACTGCAACCTGAAAGGATCATCTAGGCATCTCTGCTCACCTTAGGCCTCCAGTGAAGCTGAGCTCGCTGCTGACCTGATTGACATGGGCCCTGACCCTGCAGCCACAAGCAGCCTCTCATCCCAACTGGCAGGAATGAGTAAGTATGCTGGGGGCTCCAGCCAAGGGTATGTTACAATGTGTGGGTAGCCTCAAAGTTCTGGGGGTGCTTTCCTGTGCTTGTCAACAGCAGAACATTGGTCCATATCTTACTTTGCTGGGATCCCAAGCCAAATCTTGCTGCAGGGTTGAGCAAAACTTGTGAGAATGCCCTGGGAGTACTAATGCCCCTGAGCCCCTTGAATAATATAAATCCCACTGTGCTCTGACCATTCCTCTGTCTTGATTCCCCACCTCCTCCCTCCACCCCACCTGAACAACCTGGGGACCATCAGACAGTCTACTGCTCAGCCTCAGTAATCAGCTCCTACTTGAAGAAGGAAAGAAGGAATGGGCTCCTATTCAAGATTGGAAAGGTGGAGCAAGAAACTGCCAGAAAGGAGCTTCTATCAGGGCTGAGCCAGAAGACACTCTGTTTTGGTGACACTGCAGGATAGAACTCAGGACCTTGGCCATGCTAGACAATCATTCTGCCTTTGAGCTAAACTTTAGCTTGGTTCCTGTTGGTGCTTTGTTCTGAGAAAAGTAGATAATTTAGGTTTTATTTGATTTTGCTGGCTTTTGATCCAGATTCTTGCTAAGTGCTTAGTAGTCTGTCTAGGTAGGCCTCAGACGTCCTCCATCCTCTCGCCTCAGTCTCTCAAAAGCTGAGATTACAGGTGGATGTACTTGGCTATACTCTTGTTTTTTGTTTTTTGTATTTTGTTTGTTTGTTTGTTTGTTTTGTTTGTTTTCAAGACAGGGTTTCTCTGTATAGCCCTGCCTGTCCTGGAACTCACTCTGTAGACCAGGCTGGCCTCAAACTCAGAAATCCACCTGCCTCTGCCTCCCAACTGCTGGGATTAAAGGCGTGCGCCACCACTGCCCCGTTGCTATACTCTTGATAAATATTAATAGTCATTATCCTTTTTGTTGTTCCCAGGCTGCTACTGCTGTTGTTGTTATGTTGTTGTTTACCTTGGTGTTTTGCCTTTTGCTGGGAATTAAGCCTCAAGCATGCTAAGCAAGTGCTTTACCACTGAACTATATCCCAACCCTTTAATTTTGAGACAGGACCTCACAAATTTCCCCAAACTATTCTTCAATGTGCTCAGTAACCTAGGCTATCCTCAGTCTCCCATGGAGCTGGGATTACAGGCTGGCACCACAGGTCTGCTTAGGATTAGATTTAATATTATTGACTGCCTGCTCCATGCCAAACCCCAGAACTGCATTCTGCTCCTACTTTGAATAACTGACACTACACTTGTGACAGTCAGATCTGATCACTGTTCTGCTGCCCAGGCTCTTCCATTAGCTCAGTGGTTCTCAGCCTCCCTAATGCTTTAATACAGTTCCTCATGCTGTGGTGATCCCCAACCATAAAATTATTCTCATTGCTACTTCATAACTATAATTCTTCTACTGTTATGAATCGTAATGTAAATATCTGATATGCAACCCTGTGAAAGGGTCATTCGACCCCCAAAGGGGTCTCAGCCCACAGGTTGAAAACCACTGTTCTAACAGGCAGTGTTTGCCTGTTTTCTAATCCTCATCACAACAAGAGGAGGTGATTATGGTACTACCTTGGAAGTGAGCACACTCAGCAGAAAAGAAGTGCTTCCAACACAGGCAGTAGGCACTTCCCATCCAAGTCCCATTCCTAACCCTAAGGCTCTTCAAGCAAACAGCTCTAGTCCCAGATGGGACATGGAAAGAGCAAGTAGAACAGCAGGCCTCTTGCCTGGCCTTTCTATCTCTGCAGATCTTGGCTCCAGCAGTGTGAGAGCTGGCTTGCAGTCTCTGGAGACCTCAGGTCATCTGGAAGATGACTTTGACATGTTTGCTCTGACTCGGGGCAGCTCACTGGCTGACCAACGGAAAGGGTGAGTTACCTGTTCCATCTGGCTCTCCTGCAGACGAGGGCTCTCTGTTGGCAAGAGCATCTCTTAGGATCCCTGAATCTGGAATGGAAATGGGCAGGGCAGGAGAAAAGATACACAGTCCCTAAGTTCAGTCCAGCATTGCCTGGATAACACTGTGGTCCAGGGACAGGAAGGAATACCAGCATCTGACCAGAACCAGAACCAAGCCTCTGAAGGGCTAGAAGGTTGGGAGCCTCTGACCACTTCTACATAACATTTTGTCTGGCTGGCCCACCATCTTACATAATGTGCAGCCAGTACCAAGCCCTCAGGGGCCAGGAAAGCCCCTAAGAAAGCCTTAGTGACTTCTAGGTCTTGACCATTGTCTCATAGCCATCCTTCATTCCTAGAGGAGACTCTGGCTGCACTTGAGTATGTCTTTTCCTGTGAGCTGTCCATTTTCAGAGGCTGGTTGTTATCAGCCAGACCCTATAATGGAGCAGGTCTCCAAAGGCACTCCCTGCTCTTACAAATCTTATACTAGTTCCATATGGGCTCGTCAAAAGAAATAGCTTAGATAATATTTTTATCCCTTTGCTTATAACCCTGTTGGCTGAGCTATGGGCAGGTATGGTTCTTACAGCCAAGGAAAGTTCTAGATTAAAAAAGCCTCCTAGCTGTTCCCACTTGGAGTCTTAGTGCCTATTCTTTCTTTGGCAACTTGGTCATTAGACAGCAGACACTGGCCAGAGAGGATTCCCTGTTCACACTACAGATCCAGGTACAATCTGACAGTCTGCAGCCAGCCAGTTCCACACTGAACTGTAAATCAGCTTTGTCTTTACCCTAAGCAGTCTCTACTTCCCAGCCCAGAGGCCTCAGGACTAGTAGCTTAAAATAGCCATGGTGCTAAGGATGCTGTCGAGGCTGCTATGCATATGAGAGCTAATGGGTCTAGTGGGACCCACACTCGGGAGGGTGGTGTTTCCACATAGGCCCCAGTGTACAAAACAACTGGGCACACTGAAGAGTCCCTAGTGTTTAACTGGTCTGACAGCATGGCTGGGGTGCACTGCTTCACCAACATACCTCCACAGGGGAGGCACACATGCAACCTGCCCTTCAGGTACACACATGCAGTGGTGTGCATGGAGGTACACACATGCAGTGGTGTGCATGCTCATTATTGTGTGGAGGAGCAGGTAGCACTTCAGAGGGCTCAAGGCCAGACTGGGGTTTAGGAGGCACTTCAGGTTCTAGGAACAGGAAGTGCAAAGGCTCAGAGGCAAAGTAGATGAGCTAAGCTCTAGCCCTTCACAGGGCACATGTCTGTGTAAAGGGAGCAGATGCTGAGAGAATCACACCAAAGTTCTTCCCTTTGGCTGGCATAGCTTCTCTGCGCCCCCTTAGGCCTTTGGTTTTCCTGTACCAGTCACTGTTCCTTGGTCCCCACCCCACAGAATGTACCCACAGAGACAGGAGTGGGCCCTCTCTCTGAGGTCCCTTGTTCCTTTGTCCCTATGTCTGCCTAGATTACCTTCATGCTGTAATAGACCCTCCCATTCTGGTCATCTGGCTGACTTTTTTTGCCCAGATAGTTTCCTTGCCCTCCCAGCCTCTCCATTCCATGCTAGCCCGCAGCTGGCTCTGCCAGGCCTCACAGGAAAGCCAGCTTCTTGTCAACACCGCTGTTTTCATTTCAGCTGCTACCAAATCCGATACCACAGCCTCTCCAACCAGGCCTTTCTACTTGGAGTACAAAGGAAGACTATAGAGGCCTGGGCATCCTGGGTCAGGATGCTCCTCCCTTCCAGCCTCCCTACTGTCCTTAGGAGCCAGTTATCCTTCCTCAGTGATGTCTGCACAGCATCCTCTTCAGAAGCACTTAGAGAAGTACTGTCCCAAGTGCCCTAAGACCCAGCCCTGCCCAGCAACAAACAGGGACAACCTGGAGAGAGACTCTTTTCTACCTAAGCATGAGATGGCCAAGCCCTAGCCCAGGGTCTGTAGTCCACAAAGGTCAAGTTAGGCTTTCCAAAGGAACATACTAGGCCTTTCAAGTAGCTAAGTTTCCACTGCAAGACTGAGAACAGGGAAGTGGTGGTCTGGAGTAATTAGGAAAATGGACACAGTCTCTGGCATGGGTGCCTTCTTAGTGGCTGTCCTGGCTCAGACTTAGGGACACTGAGCCCCGTAGTGCGGATTTTAGTGTGGTTGGGGTTTTTAGTCAAAGAGCCTCCTAACAGTAGCCTACACAGCCCCAGAAAAGGACACCAGCACTGCACAAGCTCACTGTGATAAGGCAGAGTACTGGCGCCCCAGGAAAGGAACTCCTCTCTACTCTTAACAGTGCCTGTCTTCCCCTTGGGATAGAAACCCCAGTGGCTGCCTTCATCACCTCCAGGCTCAGCTGACCAGGACAGATGAGGCCCAGCCTCCCTCCCACTTCAGGATGACCTCTCACTCCCCTGAGGCTGTTCTCAGTCACACCACACAATCCTTCCCTGTCCTCTTCTGCCAGCAGCCAGCAGCCCTCCCAGCCTTGGCCTTCCACCTGCCTGGCTGGCTGGCCTCCCTTTGGGGATATTTAAAAGAGCTGTGACCAGTCCATCAAAGAGGTAGGGAGTGTCTTCCTAGTGGCAAGCAAATGTCAGATAGGCTCTCAGCAGCTTGCACACTCATTTTTGGCCGTAGAAGGAACTCCCCTATTCAAATGCATCCTTACACAGAACCACCGTTGATGAAATTCAGATGGAAATGGCTTAAAAAGAAACCTATAAAGATTATCTATGAGCACGGGGGTCACAATCTATTTCCTAGTCCCTCAACTTGGTCTGTTGTGGTCACAGCCATGTGTGAGCTTATTCCTGGTCTTTGGTCACATGCTGTCTCTAGATTCTCATGCTTTGTTGATGCATGTCATTATGGGGCACACATCTGAACATAATCTTTAATAGTAAAACATGGAGCCTCTTCTTCCTGTCCCAGGCTTGGAGAGAAGGAGCCTCAGACCAGCCCATGCTATGACCTGAACCATTTCTGCCCAGGCCAAGCCAAGTCAGGCTCACCTGATATCCTCAGTCCTTATGCTACCTGTCAGGCCTGGTGTGATCAAGCAGCATTTAATGCCATACTGCTCTGTATTTCAGGGTCAAATATGAAGCTCCCCAAACCACAGATGGTCTGGCTGGGGCCCTGGATGCCCGGCAGCAGAGCACCGGAGCGGTAAGCAGAAAGGTCCTGTTTTAACCAGAGCCTTCCAAAAAGAAGGCACTTACAGCACTGGCTTAGTACAGTTCTTTTCCATTTGGCTCTCTCTTGGCCCTTTGTGGCTAATGTAATTATTCCCAGTAGAGAGCCAAGGAGGCACTCACCCAACAAGTGATCCAATTCTACTTCAGGGACTGGTGTGCAGTGTGATCCTGGGTTCACATCTCACTTCATCACCTGCCACCTATGGTTCATCAGTTCATCATCTTTACCTGGAACTCCTAACAGCAGTGGACATGTATAGCAGCCTGGGAGAGGGCAGCACTCTATCATTGTTCCCATCACTGCCTCTCCAGACACCTTTCACTAACAGGAGTATGGGTATAGGGGAGAAAAGAAAACCCTAAAACAACAGTCAGAATTCCCACACACTCTTTTAAGTCCAGTTAATTTCTTGACTGTGTGTTGAGTGGCAGCCACATGCCCAGAACTGAGCCCTCTGTGGCTATCCTCCCCAGTGGCAAGATTCCAAGATTAATCCATAGTGAGCCAAGCCACTGTGAGTGAGACAGCTAGAAACAGCACACTGCTCTCAGAAGCTAGAGGAGGGCAAGGAGCCCCCAGAGAAGAAGGAAGAAGAAGAGGAGGAAGAGAAGGAGGAGGAGGAGGAAGAGGAGGAAGGTGGCAGATGGAGTCTGAGGCCACGTGGGCCTGAGATGTGGGAAGAGGTCTAGGAGGTGGCTAAGACCATGGACACTGTCCTAGTTGAGGTAGAAGCCATTTGAAAGCCTTGAGCACAAAGGTCCTGCTCACACGGAGCAGGATCTGGTGACTCCCAGAAACTCTCCATCTGTGCTCCTGTAGCTCCTAGCTCTTTTCTTGGGGTCCTTTTTTGATCAGAACAAGCATCAAACACTTTTGGCAGACAGGCTTCATGGAGTACAAGGGCCTCCATTGGGTGCTTTGAAACACACCTGCTCCAGATCTCTTCTCTCTGCATGCTTTGTGAGCCATCCCCTCTTGAGCCTGTTGTCTGTGTTTGGCTCTGTGCTAAGCCCTCACATTCCTCTTTTGGGAATTACCACACCGTTCACTCCTGCTACTGCCACACAGAGATAGAGGTGTCTTCCCAGGACTAACAGCATCTGAGAGGATGGCCAGTGTGGAGTTTCCAGGTCCACACAGCACCTTGCAGTAGCCCACAGTGGACAGCACACTCACAGCTGCCCTTGCTGACAAGCATGACTGCATTCACTCCCCATCCTTTATTTGGGCAGCCACCTGGTGGATATGATTTCTGAAGATCAAATCAGCACCCACTCCTAAGGGCTTGAGTCTAACTAGAGGCAAAAGCACATAACGTACTGACTATGGGATGGTATTGCAAAATAAAAATCCAGACCAGAGCTGGGGGTAGTGCCTTGTCCACAGCTCAGCAGAACTTACAGCTTGTGTGACGGACACCGTTACAACAGGCTCTCTTCCTTTGCTCCTTGGGGCTGCAGTTGGCTAGGCCTACACTGGTCATGAGCATAGGCAGAGTCTGCCATGGACCTTGTGGGATTCCTGGCATCTTATATAATGTTCTTGTACTTGTCTTCCTCACCTGGCAAGTGGACAGAGAGGTCAGTACATAATGGGCAGGAGCCCCACCACCACCCACCTGCACTGGGACCTAGAAAGCTTCCTCTTTGCTGATGTTAACTATGAAGCTGGAGAACAAAGCAGCCTTTCTAAAACCTAATGTGCCCCTCAGAAGCCCTCCATAGTCACCAGGCTGGCTGACAACTGCTGCTCTTCAACTTAGGATGTGTGGGCCACCTTTTGGGGTCCCATAGTCAAGGGTCAAGGAGTGATTTGTTTTGTTTAATTTGCTCTCCACATTGCCCCAGCCTGGCAGCTTCTGAGCATACTCCTCAGTCACGCCACACACTTCTTCCCTGTCTACGTCGTCCAGCAACTGGGTGCCAGCCCCACCCCCTCCCCCAGTCCTGGCCTTCCACCTGCCTGGCTGGCTGACCTCCCTTTGGAGACGTTTAAAAGGGCTGTGACCAGTCAATCAGAAAGGTAGGGAGTGTTATCATGACGCTCCCATAGTGAGGCCCCGGGGTAGCTTAGGTGATAAGCTCGGATAAACTGGCTTGGTCAGAGACTCTACCTCTCCTTCTGTTCAAAAGCTGTCAAACAGAACTTAAGAGTTCTCAGCATTCCTCTATCCAGGCTCTACTGGCCTTAGCGCCTTCTGACAGCACTCTGGATGACAGTCATGTTGCCAGGTGAGGGAGACAAGTACAAGAATATTATGTAAGATGCCAGGAGTCCCCCCAAGGTCCATAACAGACCATGTCTATGCACATGCCAGATTGATATTGTTGAAACTGTTACAGAGGAAGCCCCCAGCCCCTGCTTCTTTTAGGAGCCACCATGTGAGAGCCCATGTGTTTGAGCCCAGGTCAAATACTCCCATCTAGAAAGCTGCTCCTGTGACCAGCCGCTTGGACTTTCTGGAACACTTGGAGCCTCCCTCCTCTTAAATCCCTTCTTCTGCCATTAGCTGAGTCTCCCTCTTTGCTCTGAGCACCTGTGACCAGGCTTGTCCTTGTCCTGGACCATGGCTTAAATCCCTTCTCCAGTTGGAACACCTCCCCCACAGTTCCCATTATGGGGAGCACACATACATTTGTTCCATGTGGGGAGTGTCTCCTGTTTACCCCTTGCCCTGCTCCAGCTGCTAGGCAGAGTGGTCCCAGGCAGCTGGAAGAGGCAACCCCAGGATCTGCACCGCAGTAGGACACAGAAGAAACTCACATCAGGGTGGCTGAGTGGCTGAGGTGAGAAGCTGAAGTGGCTCAGCTTCCTTCCTGTCACTCACCCACTCCCTCTCTGTCTTACTGCTCCCTTCCTCCCAGATCCCTGCCACCCAGGCCCGCATCATGGAGGACATTGAACAGTGGTTGTCCACCGATGTGGTAAGTTGGGGCTCACGCCTTTCCTGCCAAGCAGGGATCCATTTGTCTTGTAGAAGGGCCTTGTAAATGACTGGAGGAGAGGCAAGTATTACTGTCTTTATCTAGTCACCCACCATCCTCTCCCATGCAGCAGCCTCCCTGTCCCTGTCAGTCAGCACTCAGGAGATGGCATTGGTTATGGAGCAGAGGTGGGTACTAAACTCCCCACAGTAGGCCCTCAGAGGGAAGGATCATCATTGACCCGTTCCCTATCAAAAAGGCTAGTGGCTGCAAGGAGCCCAGCTCCAAGCCCTGCTTCCAAAGAACAGAAGTAGCAGGAGTCAGAATCAATTCTGGTATCAGGGCCTCTCCTCTAGCTTCTGCCACCACCTCTGTGGGCACTAAAGACCCAGGGAGAGTTTAAGCATTTCTGTTTCCAAAGGCCCTCCTAACTGAGGCAGGCATCTCCTTCCACCTGTGACCACACACAGCCAGATGGGAATGGGCCATAGCTTTACCTCCAGCCAGACAAACAGAACACAGCTTTAACCCAGGCAGCTGCTGTGTGGGGTGTCAACCTTCCAGCCATGAACCCTAGAGGAAAGGAAAGCTGGGCACCATACCTAGCTTGGCATTCTGTGCTTAGCTTCCCGTTTCCATCACCTTAGCCTCACCTGCACTATTTCTCCTTCCTTCCCTTTCCTTCCCTTCCCTTCTCTTCCCCTCCCCTCCTTTCCCTTCCTTTCCCTTTGCTTTCCTTTCCTTTTCTTCCTTCTTTCCTTCCTTCCTTTCTCCCTTTCTTTGATTTTTTTTTTGACACAGGGTCTCTCTATCTAGTACTAGCTGTCTATCTTGCTTTATAAACCAGGCTTGCCTTGAAACTCACAGAGATTTTCCTGCCTCTGCCTCACAAGTGCTGGGATTAAAGACCTGCACCACCATGCCCAGCCGTCCTCGCTGTTTCTTGACATTTAACTTTTTAAAAAAGATTTATTAAAGGAGAGACAGACCGACAGACAGACAGACAGACAGACAGACAGACAGACAGACATCCCGTTCCTTGGAACTAGAGTCACAATTCATTATGAACAATTCATTATGGTAACAGAACCAAGGTCCTCTGCAATGGCAACAAGAGCCCTACCCACTGAGCGAGATCACCAGTCTGAGTGAGCATGTGCCTGTATGGGCTCACAAGCAGTACCCACAGAGGCCAAAAGAGAGCATTGGGTCCCCTGATCCTAGTGTGCAGGCTGTTAGGAGCTGCCTGATATGTGTGCTAGAAACTGAACTCACTCGAGTTCTCTGTGAGAATTAGCATGAGCCATTAACTGCTAAGCCATTTCTTCAGACCCAGTGTCCCTTGTTCAAAGGAAAAAAAAAAATTATGGCTCAGAAGTTGGAATACCTGGGTCCTGAAGCATAGGAGGGTGTAAGCCGAGGCCTGTGTTCTGACACCAGGGTCAGCTGAAGCACAACCAACACTGGCCCTGATCCCAAGGGCTTGCCCTTGCCAACCCTCCTGGGTGGCCAGCTGTACATGCTCCTGGCAGTAATAACTTCTATCTCCTTCTGTCTGCATTCTCAGGGGAACAGCGCTGAGGAGCCCTCTGGTGTCACCAGCGAAGGTAATCGTTCACTCCATCTGCCTTCTTCTCCCCTGAAAGTAGTAGTCCTGTCTCTCCTCCTCCCCTCCCCCTTCTCCTCTCCTCCCCTCCCTCTCTCTGAGCTCTAGCCTATAAGCCTACTTTTTCCCTCTAGAATTTGACAAATTCCTGGAAGAACGAGCCAAAGCTGCTGATCGACTTCCCAACCTGGCCAGCCCTTCAGTCGAGGGGCCCTCCAGACCCTCTCCTGGAACAGCCCCTCGGAGGAAGACCCAGGAAAAGGACGATGACATGCTGTTTGCCTTATGAATGCAGGGTCTGGCATCCTGCAGCCCATGGCTTGACACTCTCATACCTGCTGGGGCCCCTCCCTCCCTTGGTGTTAAGGCTGCTTGGGGGTGTTTTGTTACCCCCGCTTCTCTTCTCCCAGAGCCTGGGCAGCAGTGGGATGAACTGAAGGAACAAGTCAGCCCTCTCCTGGGATCCTGACTGGTCCTGCCTTCTTCCCATCATGCTAACGACTCTGACTTTACTGAGCTCTAGGGCCCCAGACAAGCTGACCTGATACGACCTAATTGACCTGGTGTAAGGCTGCTTCCATGAAATTCCCCTGGCCCCTTACCCAGAGAAGCCCACAGAAGCCCTCAAAATCTACACTACCAGTCTAGGCAACAGAGGAGACATTACCGCAGCCTTGCCTATCCCATCCCCCTGCAGAGTGGGGCCTGAAGAAGGCTTTAGTGGCTGTTGGGATGGGCTATAGTGGCCCCTGCTGAGCTGCCCACTGTCCTGGTACGAAGCTGCACCCAGTGAGAAAAGACCTCACTGCCCAGGTGTCAAGATGAGACCTTGGGGATTCTGGGTACCCAGAGCACCTCCCCCCAGTTCCTCCACTGCCTTTCCCCTATCCTTGCTCTGTTTCTCCAGCAGGGTTCCACCCACCTGGGGCTCATCTGTTGATTGGTCCTCAGGTACAGGGAGAGGTGCCTTTTGTATCCCCAAATAAAAGTAGAAAACCACTTGCCAGCATGATCTGCTCTGGTAGAAAGCAAGTTGATGTCACTGGGGGGGGCAGGGCATCTGCTTTGAGCTAAAGGCCATCTGAGTGGTGGGCATCTACAGGCCACTCACAGCACAGTAGGGCAGAGCACATAGTCATACTCACAGTTAGAATCCCTGCTTCACCACACGCATCCAGCTTCCGTCTTCTCTACACAAGAGAGCCATCTGTTTGGGTTCCTTCATATTCTACTACCCCTAGCAGCTGGCTTTTGCCCATCCTACAATAGCAGCATGTTGGTCATGAGAGGGAGCCTAGTATTGGTGGACAATGTTGGCATATTGGGGCAGGAGGCCACAGGGAGTGTGCTGGTGCCAGCCATGGCCCAGGTAACTGCACTGTCAGCACTGCATGCCGGTGACTGGAACTCATGGCTGCCTCGGCACACAGCTCTGGGTACTGGGCCATGCAAATTACTTGCGGGCAACCAGACCTTCCCTGGGTCAGCCCTCAAGAGGCCTTGTTTCTAGCTGAAGGTGCCTGCTGACCCAGCCCTTAGCACCAAGTGGACAGAAGGCTAGAGACACTGTCTTCTCCAAAGTCAGAAAGCAGTGATCAGCACACAGGATCTGGTACCTGTACTCTAAGACCTGGCCCAGCTCTCTAGGGACACTTAGGTAAAGGAAACAGATTAGGGACAGCCTGCATGGCTTGGGATATTCCATCTTCACACAGGAGAAGGGCTGAGAGTACATGTCCAAGCCTGTACATGTACAGTCTGCGCCTGGCCTGGTCTCATAGCATCCATGGTATGGCTATCCTTTACATGTGGATAAGCAGGGCCTTGTCTGATCAACAAGTCATGGAGAAGAAGGACACCCCTCACACACACTCCCCTAACTACCACCTACTTGCTTCCTTTATTCTCTCCATATCTGAAGCCCTTTAGGGAAATTGACCTTATAAATGATCAAAGGCAAGGCTGCTACTTTCCTGTGTAAGCTAGACAGTCTAGGGAAGTTCCTATGACCACTCCAGAAGCCCAGGGCCCTACCAATAGCTACACTACCGGTTGTGTGTTACCAGGAGTCGCTATGTCTGATAGTTGTATGGCAGACTGGTACACAGTGCAGGTGAAATGAATATGGATGTGATCAACTGTACTTGCCTGAGGAGTTGTAGAAGGGAAGGGGCAATAAAGACTGGATCTGAGATAAAGGGGCCACTGGGCTAACTGCAAAGCTGGGATTAAGTGATCAGTTCCCCAGACTTCCACCAAGATAGCAGAGCTTCTGAGCTCTCACTCTGGAGACCAAGCAGGCAGCAGAAGGCTGATGGAAAACTAGACACGGTGCAGATCTCAGTAGTCGACTTACAGCTCTGGTTCCTCAGCTCAGCCTGTGCTGTTGCTTCCCAGTTCCCAGTGTGTCCATTCAGGACAACTGCTGGAGACCTAGAGGGCAGCACCAGTCTCCTCCCCGCCTCGGATACCTGTGCAAAGATGCCCCCAACTGACTGCTGGGATCCAAGCAGGGACTGCCCAGGGCAGCACTTCATGAAGCCTTCCAAGATAGCTGAAAGACTATCCTGCTCTGTGGGCCTGGCTTCAGATCCAGTGTCGCACTGTGACCACAAGGTGGCAGCAGTGCTGCATTTGAGGGCGCTCTTCCACCTTTTCCCTCCAAGCATTGCCACAGGCGCGCACACATACACACACACACACACACACACACACACACACACACACACACCCTATTCCTACCCTCACTTCAGCTCTGACTCTACCTGACTCTTGGGCTGTATAGAAAAGACACACCAGAGCTAGCAACAGGCTATGACTCTTTTGGATAGGTAGCTCCCATCTCCTGGTGTGGTGTGCACACTAGCAGGCTCCTCTGCCAACTGTACAAGTGAACTGTTGCTAAGTGCAGGAAGTCAAGACTGCACCGTGGCACCGAGTACAGCCCAGCACCGTTCTCAGATCCCAGCTTCTTGTGCTGTTCCTTCTCCAGTAATGAAACACACCCCTGTAATTTTTTTTTTTTTTTTTTTTGTAGTTTTTTGGTTGTTTCTTTTTGAGGTAGAGTTTCTCTATGTAGCCCTGGCTGTTCTGAAACTTCTCTGTAAACCAGGCTGGCCTCAAACTCAGAGATTCACTTGCCCCTGCATCCCAAGTGCTGGGATTAAAGGCATATGCCACCACTGCCCAGCTTAATTTTTGGGTTTTGTTTTTGTTTGGTTTTGAGCAAGCAAGCTTCCTAACCTCCCTCCTCAAACCTTGAACGCTGTAGTTTCAAGCATCATCCGCACACCTGCTTCTTCACTCTACTGCTTCTTGCTCCATCCCATCTCCATCAGTCGGTTGCTGTCCCTATCTGATGTTTTCCAGGCCATTGTGTGCTGGACCCCATGACCCTGTTTAAACACCAGGTTTCCCTCAACTCAAGCTCCTGAAGTCCCCTCACTGCTGGTGGCCACTCTGCCACTCACTTTATAAAGATTTGGGACCGGAATGGAAGAGGGAGGCATGCTTCACTGTAGGCAGATAGGGTGACATCCACATCCTACTGTCTGGGAGTCCTGGGATTTGTCCCTGGAGGAAGCCTCCCCACCTCCAGCATCAGAAAGCTACACAGAAGTCCTTGGTTCATACCATTCCCCTGCACAGTTCCCCAGCAAAAGGCCACAGCTGGCCAAACAACACACACTTGTTCACACCGAAAACTGGAAGTCTAAGATCTAGGTGTGGCGGGATGTTCTTGGTTTTCAGATGGCCATCTTCACCCTGTGTTACCACAACTGGCCCACATATCTTCACCCTGACTTCCCCTATTAGAGCAGTTATGTTGGATTAGCCCCTCATCTAATGACCACACTGCACCTCAGTCACCTCTTTAGAATTGCTCTTTCCAAAAACACTGTGAGATCCTAAGGACTCTAATATGCATTTGGAAAGACAGATCCTGCCCGTGGCTACCACACACAGATTCCTTCCACTGTACAGAGCAGTGGTACGTAAGACCTGCCTCCACCAGTCCTCGTGGAGATTTGCAATGACTGACAGATCATACTTAGCCCATCTCCAGAGACATGGGAACCCACCAAGAACCAGCCATGAGGTAAGAGCAGAACAGGCGAGAGAAAGGACTCAGATCCAGGGAGTCTGACTGGGGCTCCTACCTGTTCCCTAGGACTCCCTACCCATTTAAAAGCTGCACCTAGCAGTGAGCAAGCAGACTTCACTGCCATCCATCTGGAGCCCCATCCTCTCCTCCCTGGCTTAGCCTGTCTGTACTCTACCCCTGCCAGAGGCCACCCTGCCTCCCAATCCCCACAGTTGCATGTGACAAAGGACAAGGGTTCAATCCCCAGCATCCACATGATAGCTTATAATTGTCTCTAGCTCCAGTTCCAGGGATTCTGGAGCTTTCTTTGGGCCTCTGTGGGTACATGGTACTCAGACATAATACAAACAAAACATATACATATAAAATAATTTTTAAAAAAAAGATTAACATCAGAAAAAAAAGGTGACAAAGACTGGAAACACTTCCCTTGGCTAGGCTTTATAAATGAGTTGAGCATGCTCAGGCCACTGTGCTGAGGAGTCTTTTTGGATCACATGTCTTAACTTGCTCACTAGCCCTGGCTGTCCTGGTACTTGCGCTGTATAGACCAGGCCGGGCTCAAACTCAAAGGTATGCCTGCCTCTGCCTCCCGTGTCTTAGAATTAAAGGTGTGTACCACGTGCCTGGCTGTTTGTCCTTTCTTAATAAATGGTCTCTATTTTTATTTCTAACTATGTGTCCCTGGTGTAATCTTTGGAGGGTGGGTACACAAAACTCAGGAGTCAGGCAACCTCTGAACTCAGATTTCTACCTAAACCGCTATCTCTCAACCTGGCTTTGGGAAGAGGCAGCTCCCACCCAGACTGAGTACCAGGGCTACATGGAGGCAGGGAACATCACTTTGTGGGTGCATAGATATTCATATGTGTGTATAGATATTCACTTGTGTGTTTTTGTCTACATGATATTTTGCAATTTGTTGAGCAGTTCCTGCTTCTCCCTTTTGCACATCAGTAATCAGTATTACCCATCAAAGGCACTCTAACTGGCCAGCCTCCATCTGTGCAGCCCTGATGGTTGAGGCAGACCCCCTGACCCAAAAGGACAGGAGTTGAGGATAACCAGACTCACTGGGCTACAGGCTCTGAAACACTTCTGCCAGCCTTGGCCTCAGCCTCATGGACATGTTCATTCATGAACCCCTGGTCCTGCTCTGTCCTTGAAGGCTTTGCTCCTGGCTTTGCAAAGTGCTGAGCTGGTACCTTTCACATCTTGCTTTACTGCCGTTGTCTCTGCTATCCCCTCCTTGCACCCATGTCTTGACCCCCTCCTCAGTCACTGTTGTGCCAGGAGCCTGATCTCTAGCCCACCAGCTAGCAAGAGCAAGCACCTGCGCTTTGTCAAAAAGCAAAGACCTAGAGGAAACAGATTGGAGCTGAGGATCGGCGATGTGTTCCGTCCTCCTCTTCTATCAGGCTCCTCTGTACTCAGCCTTGGTCCATTTGGCGTGCTGTCATCATACACACCTGCAGTGCACAGGTACACCGGCCCACACCCTCCATCCAGCAGGAGTCCTCTTGGCATAGCCTGAGGTGCTACATGAGCACAAGCAGTGGTGGCACATGCCTTTAATCCCAGCACTTGGGAGGCAGAGGCAGGCGGATCTCTGCGAATTTGATGCCAGCCTTGTCTACAAAGCAGCCAGGGCTACACAGGGAAACTGTCTTGAAAAACAAAAAGCAAATAACAAAAAATGATTTATTATTTCTATTTATGTGTATGCATGTGTGCTTTTGTGAGTTCATGTGTACTTTCGGCTCCTAAAACTGGCTTTGCAGGTGTTGGTGAGCCACTGGTGTGGGTGCGGGGAGCTGAACCTGGATCTTCTGTAAGAGCAAAAGATACTTTTAAGCCATCTCTCCACCCTAGGAGCTAAATTTTTTTAAATTTATTTTTTATGTGTGTGGATGGTTTTGCCTGAGGAGTGTCCGTGCACTACTTGCATACAGTGCCCTTGGAGGCCAGAAGTGAGCATCTGTTCTTCTGGGACTAGGTTACACTTGGTTGTGAGCTGCCATGTGGCTGCCTAGCATCCAACCCTGGTCCTCTTGACGGAGCCGGTGCTCTTAACAGTTGAGCTATCTCTTCTGCCCCTGTATTTTTTAACAGTGTTAAAATAATAATAATAATAATAATAATAATTGCAAGTACACACGCACAGTCTGAGAGTGTGTACGTGTGCCACAAGTGAGCACGTGAGGTCAGAAAAAGGTTCTCTCTGTCCACAATGTGAGTCCAGAGACTTTCTGGCGTTTTTTTTTTTTTCTTTTGAGACATAACTCATGTAGCAAAGGCTAGCCTCAAATGATTGTGTAGCTAACATTGGTCTACACTCTTCATCCTTTCTCCTCTAACTCCTAAGCTGGTTCACAGACATGTATTACCCTTTTAGGCCTAGGTTAGACCCTTTCCTGCATAAGGGACAAGAAAGTAAGTGGCATTGTCTGAGCTGTAACAAAGCATACAAAAGGCTAGGAAATGGCAGGCCATGTCCAGGAAGTAACTAGAAAACATGGAACCAAGTCGGCTCAAGTTGTGAATCATGCTGTGGGATCTTTAAGCTCAAAGAGGGAAGAGCTGAAGCTCTTGCCAGGAAAGGAGCAATGACCACACTATCCCAGGAGAGCACCAGTGAGATAAGACCAGACAAGTCGTCTCAAGGCTCCGAAGCTGATGGATGGGAAAGGAAACCAAAGCCATCCGACAGAACCTCTGGAAGAGCAGCCAGTTCTCTTAACCACTGATCCATCTCTCCAGCCCCATCCAAAAGAACCTAAGGTGCCATGGTACTCTGCTTTCCAGGTAGCTTACTGTCAACCTTCCCAGTGGCCCCAGATGTTTTGCCTACAAATATTTGACAAGAGTGGCACTTTGTGGAACTGGAAAGGAAGTGACATTTTATGCCTGAGTCAGCACAGCACAGAACAGGAAGGCCTGTGAAGGATGGAAGCTTCTGGGCTCCATGGTGAGAATAGAAGTGCCCCCCCACCCCGCCCGCCCAGACTTCCAAACCTCCTGGAGTTCTTTGGACTATCATCTGCTGTTAGGGTTTGTAGAACAAAGCATAGAACCTGGGCACTGCCCTTCTCAAGATGGAGGCTTCCACATAGCCAGCATGCTCCTAAAAATATTTTATTGGTACATATTCATTTTAATTTTTTAAAATGTTTGTTTGTTTGTTTGTTTGTTTGAGTGTTCTGTCTTCAGGCACACCGGAAGAGGGCATTGAATCCTATTACAGATGGTTGCGAGCCACCATGTGGTTGCTGGGGATTAAACTCATTACCTCTAGAAGAGCAGTCAATACTCTGAGCCATCTCTCAGGTCCCTTATTTTAATTTTTGTATTAAGTGTGTGTGTGTATACATTTGTGCATGTGACCACAATGCATGTTTGAAGAGGGCATTGGATCTCCTGGAGCTAGAGTTACGCGTGGTTGTGAGCCTCCTGATGTAGGATCAGTATGTTGGGGACCAAACTGTGCCCTCTGGGAGTACAGGGTGATTTCTTATAATAGTTGAGCTATCTCTTCAACCTCTGGATGAGTTTTGTTTAATGTTAAAATTACATTTATTTGTCTGTCTGTTTACATGTGTGTATGTGTGCATGCCTGCTAAGGGAGGCCAGAAGACAGTTTTTGGTTCTCTCCTTCCATTGTGTGAATCCCAAGTCCTCAGGCTTGGCAACAGGAACTTTTACAAGCTGAGCCATCTCACTGCCCCTGACCATGTTTAAAATAACTAGCATCCTCAAACCTCAACAAAATCAAATCCTTCACCCAAGATAAAGACTCAATTTCTGGCCTGGCCATAGCTCCTGGGTCTGTCCCCAGAAACACCCAGAATACAGGCTGTTTTCACACCACACACACACACACACACACAAACACACACACACACACCCTCAGAGTCCTGTGGTCTGACTTTATAACCTCTGTACAAGGTGTTTGCTGTTCCCTATAGAACATGCCCCTCCCACAAATAATTATCTCACCTGTTCTTCAGTGTGTCACCTTCTCCAGTCAAGTCGTTCCTGACGTCCTGACCAGTCATTCACCTGCCATGGAATTCTCTGTGATTATAACAAGATGAACAGAGAGATCATAAGACAGCTTACTCCACCTTAGATATGGCTAACTCTGTGTCACCATCCCGGGATCTATTGTCCATTCGTAAAGTTGGAAAAGAAATAAAGGCTACTGAGATGACAGAAGGCTGGGGCTGGGGCTTGGAAGAGGAGTGCTTGCCTTGCTTGCAAACAGGAGAGGCAAGGCCCTTGGTTCAATCCCCAACACCATAGACAGTAGACAAAGAGTTAACTCAGTGCAGACCTGTCCCACCTCTTCTCTGTTCTCAGCCCTGCCATCTATGCTCACAACAGCTTCAAACCTGCCTCTGTTCCCTGCCCCAGGGGCTGTCCTGCTATCACAATCCTGTACTGTGATCCCGAGATGGCTGCTGGGAATGTACCCACGGAAGAGTCACTGTCCTTGACCCCACAGACACAGGGACAGTCGGGAAACAAGTGAGTGGGATTGGTAAATAGACTGATAGAAACCGAGGGTTCCTGTCCAGCTGAGCTGCTGACCTTCTGGATATTGGCCCTGGTGACCTTCCTGCCCTCCTAGGCAACAAAAGCACAGGATGATATAGGCCCATGATGTACTGGCCTCTAGGGAACGTCAGGTGACAGAGCAGCATGTGCTAAAGAAGAGGTGAGGTGGCTGCAGTCGTTAGTAACTGAAGCCACCACTTCAGGACCCACAGCCACGGGCACAGCCAACTGGAGAACATAGAGTACAGGCTAGTCCAGAGCCTGCCTGCCCCCCTCCATCCCTCTCTTTAGTACAGGCTAGTCCAGAGCCTGCCTGCCCCCCCCCATCCCTCTCTTTAGTACAGGCTAGTCCAGAGCCTGCCTGCCCTCTCCCCCCCTCTCTTTCTCTCCTTTCTAAGACAGGGTTTCCCCATTAGCCCTGGCTGTCTTGTAGATAAGATTGGCCTCAAACTCAGAGAGATCTGCCTGTCTCTGCTTCCTGAGTGCTGGGACTAAAGGTGTGTGTCACCACCAATTGACTTGGTTTTTGTTTTGTTATGTTTCGTTCTTTAGTTCAATCTACAGTATATCTTCTATGAAAGATCTCTAATATTTTATTAGAGACTGTAAATGGGGACTAGGGATGTAGCTTTGATAGAGACAGGAAGATCAGAAACTCAAGGCCATTGGCTATCCAGGAAGCTCAAGGCCAGCTGGGCTACATGAGACCTTGGCAAGAACCTGTTGAAGCTGAAGTCCAGCTACTTTTTTGATAGAGGCAAGTGAGCCCCTCAGGGTGTAGGAAATAAATCGGTCTGGTTTTCAGTGTGATGTACATTTACAGTGCATCATGAGTACAGAGCTAGGATTCCCAGGCATCCCCAGCGGCAGGAAGCTACTTGCTTTGGTTACAGTTGGAAAGTTACAGTCTGGTATACAACTGAGTCCTCTGGGAAGAAAGTAGGGAACTGGGGACACAGGAAGATGGGGGATTCAGGTGGGAACTATGCTGGATGACGAGCAGAGAGACTCTCACTCGCCCCCTGGAATGTCATTTTATGGGAAAAGGGTAAGAATTTTTTGTGATTTGGAACTATAAAAATCACTGTTTTGAGGGCAGTGGAGGTGCATGCCTTTAATCCCAGCACTTGGGAGGCAGTCAGAAGGATCTCTATGAGTTCAAAGCCAGCCTGGTCTACAGAGTAAGTTCCAGGATAGCCAGAGCTACATGGAGAAACCCAGAAACCCTGTCAAAAAAAAAAAAAAAAAAAAAAAAAAAAAAAAAAAAAAAAAAAAAAAGAACAAAAAACTTACTGTTTTGTGCTAACTTGCTGCCAGGCAATCAATTTGTCTTCTCTCTCTCTCTCTCTCTCTCTCCCTCTCCCTCTTTCTCTCTCTCTCTGTTTTTTTTAATCTGTTTTAATTTTTGGTTTTCAGGATAGGGTATATCTCTGTATAGCCTTAGCTGTCCTGTAACTCCCTCTGTAGACCAGACTGGCCTCAACTCAGAGACCTGACTACCTTTGCCTCTCAAGTCACAGACATTTTTGCCTTTTCTTTAGGCTGACATCTGACTTGCAAAGTTGAAAAACTCTGCTTCGGTTTTGCTGCTGAGTTTCCAACAGTCATCTTATGAATTGAGGATCATTGTTTTTCATAAGGCCCTGCACACCAACACCTGTCAGTCACATAGCACGTTCTCCCTGTGGGCCTCTGAGTTCTAACCTAGCATCCTGCTATCACCAGTGTGTTTGATGAGCAACCAGCTTTCCCAAGGTCACACAGTAAGTACTGTGTTTCAGACTCTGGACTAAGGACTGAATTACATATGTTAAATACCAAAGCAGACCTGGGTTCTCCTGGGTTCCCTCACTGTCTTCCTAGCAAACCAAGCCCTCTACCCTGAACTTTCCAGTCATGGAACTGGGCTGCCCTTCCCCAAGAGGCAGCCCTATAGAGTCCAGACATTTTGGGATCTGTCTCTTTTTATTTCTCTCTTTCTCTTTCCCCTCCCCCATCTCCCTTCCCATGGCAACTTCACTTCCTTGGCCTCCTTCCTTGAGGCCAATAAACTTGCCCACCCGAGAGCAGTTTCCCAATGAACCTGCATTTATATATATTTTAATCTGGTTTGAATTGACTTATTGCACCAACAGAGAAATAACTTAGCAGTAAGTAAATCATTTGGGAACAGAAGGATCTAGAGTCTCTATGGGGGCATTAAGGTGGGCTCACCTGTTCAAGGAAGCCAGCAGAGGCCCTTAGGAAACAGAAGGGGACAGCCCTAGCCCTCCTACCCCCGAGTCGCAATAACCAATGCTACATAGTCCCAACCTCTCAGCACCATCACATGACAGCAGTCACACCACTTGCAATTGATCCTGACCCCAGTTCTGCTCCCTGCTTTATGAGCCTGATGACCCACCTGTAAGCATGGTGCTTATGATAGCAAGAACCCCCCACTCCTGACATGGTTGCCTGCCCATGGAAGCTGAACCATGTCTGGGGAAGGGAGGACAGCTGGAGTAGTGAGGCTGAGGGCTGAGGAAAAAAAGAGGAAGCACAGAGAGGAGAACCAGATGACACATAACTGGATGGGGGACTCAGGAAACAGCACGGTTTGGTTTTGAACACACTTGTGTCTGTGTCTGTCAGGGGAGGTCTGCAGAGGGCTTGGGGTTCTGGGCTGCTAAAGCCACTGCTGATACCAAGCAAGGCCTTGGTTTCCAGTTATGGCACCATAGAAGAAAGAAGATGGGCCAACAGATGGCTCCCAGGGTAAAGGTACTTGCCATTGAGCGTGACATAACTTTAGTCCCCAGAACTCACACGGAAGAAAAGGAGAACCAACTCTAGAAAGTTCTCCTCTGACCTCCACAAGCGTGCCATTGTGCCACACAACAAATAAACAAATGTAAATAAGCCGAGGAACCGAGCAATGGTGGCACGCGCCTGTAGTGCCAGCACTCCAGAGGCAGAGCCAGGCAGATTTCTGAGTTCTGTTTGGTGGACAGAGGGAGTTCCAGGACAGCTGGGGCTAGAGAAACCCTGCCTGAGAGGGAGGGGTGTAAAGATAGGGGGACAAAAACCAAAACAAAACAATGAAAAAATGAAGAGGAAAGGAAGTCTTGTGCTTTCTGTTTTGTTTAATGGATGTTAGTGTTCTGCTGCATGGATGTCAGCGTGAGGTGTCAGATCCCCTGGAACTGGAGTTACACACAGTTGTGAGCTGCCATGTGGGTGCTGGAACTTGAACATGAGCCCTATGGAAGAGCAGCCAGGGCTCTTAACTGCTGAGCCATCTCTGCAGCACAGGAAGTCCTGTTTAATCCCACGGTTTATTATGAATAGACACAAAGCCAGGCCTAGGGTTGTTTTTCCTTCTTGGGCATGATTTATCTGGTTGAGACAATATTCTACTGTGTGTGCCTCCGCCTCCGGCTCCAGTAGCCTTCACTGCAGCCTTCTTCGTCCCCACAATCTTTTACTCTCTGCTCAGCGACCTGTCCTTATTCTCTGTGTTAATCTCCATCTCCTGAAAAAAAGAGGCTTCTCTGGTGAGAACTGAGAGATGAACTGAAGATAAGAAGTTAAGAGGCAGGCTGGGTGTGCTGTCCCATGCCTTCAATCCTAGCACTCCCAAGGAAGGTGATCTGACCCATGAGCCAACTCCTCCTGAACCCCACCAGGTATCACTTTCACAACTAGTGAGTCTGAAATGTATTTTGTTTGAGGGTTTTCCTTTTTGCTCAACCAGAGATGGAGCATGGACTTTGTGCATGCTTAAAATTTTTATGTCAAAGATAAGGTTAGGATTAAGTGGAAGGAGAACAGTCTTTTTTTTCTTCTCAAGACAGGGTTTCTCTGTGTAGCCCTGGCTGTCCTGGAACTCACTCTGTAGACCAGGCTGGCCTCGAACTCAGAAATCTGCCTGCCTCTGCCTCCCAAGTGCTGGGATTAAAGGCGTGGGCCACCACCGCCCGGTGCCACCACCGCCCGGTGCCACCACCGCCCGGTGCCACCACCGCCCGGCTAGAACAGTCTTTGTTGAGCAGTTTTGTTTTAACTTTTACTTCACACAAAGTAATTTATTAACAGAAAACAATTTGAGAAGTCTTGTTCAACCACAGTGACCCCCCTTCTTTTCAGAGGGGATGGGGTGACATCTTTAATCTGCCACATCTTCATCCCTGAGCGAGCAAGACCTCTGAGGGCTGATGGGACTCCAGGCAGTAATCCCGATTCCTCTGTGGCCAGAGTCTGACGTACAGGCAGCGATGCCCAGGTCCTTGCACCTGGGCAGCCACATGGCCACATGTAGGGAGGACTCATCTAGGCCAGTCTTTTTTTCATTCCACCAGTCATTCGGCAGATGGTTTTCTTCCCAGAAATCCTCAACATGGACAAAGATATCACCAAATACATTCTCTCCCTTAGCCTCTTGAGGTCTAAGGCTGACCAGTTGTTCTCTCCCCCTTTCAAGGTGCCATTTCTGTTTTTTTTTTTTTTTTTTTCATTTTTTTTTTCTTTTTGAGACAGGGTTTCTCTGTGTAGCCCTGGCTGTCCTGGAACTCACTGTGTAGACCAGGCTGGCCTCGAACTCAGAAATCCACCTGCCTCTGCCTCCCAAGTGCTGGGATTAAAGGCGTGTGCCACCACCACCCGGCCAAGGTACCATTTCTGAACGCTATTTCCAGACTCCTCCCTGTTAAGTAGGGTTTTCTTTTTAATGATTTATTTATTTTTATTTTCTGTACAGTGGTGATTTGACTGCACATATGTTTGTGTGAGGGCATCAGATCCCCTGGAACAGGAGTTACAGACAGTTGTGAGCTGCCACATGGGTGCTGGGAATTGAAATTGCGTCCTCTGGAAGAGCAGCCAGTGCTCTCGACTGCTGAGCCATCTCTCCAGCTCCTGAGCAGGGTTTTAGTCTACTTGTTTTTCCAGACAATTTCTCTTTATAGTCCTTCCTAGCTGTCCTGGTCACTTTGTAGACTAGGTTGGCTTTGAACTCAAAGATTTGCTTGCCTCTTCCTCTGAGTACTGAGTTAAAGGCATGTGCTACCATAACAGGTTGTTAACAGCCCCTGTTGAACTCTCAGTGGTGACAGCAGCTGGTTCCTACCCTCCTGAAGCTGTAGGCAGTGTCCCCCAGTTCACTTTTCCCATACAAGTTTCCAGGGCTCAAAGAGGGGAGGGGAGGAGCAGGGGTCAGGGTGCAAAGAGAGCAAGCTATTCCCACAGAGCAGCAACCAGAGCTGACCCGCCCAAGACCTGCAGGCAATCTTAAGTAATCCATTAGGAACCCCGAGCCGCGCCTTTTCTGCTGAGTCAAGGTCCGGGGCTGTGTGATGCTGAGTCACGGTCCCGGGCTGTGTGATGCTGAGTCACGGTCCCGAGGTCTGTTTTCGCTGAGTCATGGTTCCTGTTGCTCCGGATTGAACCCCTAGGGGCGGAGTCCTGGCAAGAAGGAGAGCGGACGTGCTGGCTAAACACGTCCTCTGTGTGTCGGGACAATGAGTTCAGGCTCGGATCCAGCTCTTAAAGACAGGGAACTATAGAGGGACATCAAGCAAATAGCTAGCTGTATAGACAGTATTGTGTGTATACAGAATCTTTAAAAAGAACTGTAAGAGGATCAGCTCGAAGCTACCAGAGACCTTGCCTTTAAATTAATAAATTAGTTTGAAACAGCCATCCCCAAGTGTGCCTTTTCTGTATTGCAAAAATGTTTTAAATTAGCCGGGCAGTGGTGGCGCATCCTTTAATCCCAGCACTTGGGAGGCAGGGGATTTCTTAGTTCGAGGCCAGCCTGGTCTACAGAGTGAGTTCCAGGACAGCCAGGGCTATACAGAGAAACCCTGTCTCAACCCCCCAACCCCCTAAAAATGTTTTAAGTGTGTCTGTGTGTGTGTTGGGGGGGACTTGAATGAAGGTCAGAGGATGACTTTGTGGAGTTTTCAAGAGTTCCAGGAATTGCTCTCAGGTGGTCAAGCTTGCACTACAAGCACTTAATTAACCCCAGCGAGCCATCTTCCCAGCCTCTTGGCACAAAGATTATTTTGTGCTAAAGGCTTAAAAAGAAATAACCTCTCACGATGTAGTTCTTGAAGGCCTGGAACTCAGTCATCTCTGCCTCCTGTGCACTGGATTAAAGACACCACCGCTAATAAATGAATAAAAAGCTTAACTGGAAAAAAAAAAAAAGGCAGGGCATGTTGGCTTAACACCTGTATAATCGTAGTGCTTGAGAGTCTAAGGCAGAAGGCAAGTTAGCAAATTGAATGCTAGACTTGGGTTAGAGAGTGAGAACTAAGCCAGCCAGGACTACAAAGCAAGACTCCTCTTCAAAACCAAAACAAGAAAAACAAACCACAAAAGAGCAACTAAGACAGGAAATCCAGCTTCCATGTGGCAGAAAGCACTCACAGGCCAGGAGATGAGGAAGGAGGAGCTAAGGATACTTACTCTCTATTATCTGTGAGTTCTGCAACATGGACACTTTCTTCTTGATCCTTCTCTTCTTGTGATGGATTCCCTTACCTCTTAGCCTAACTCAGCATAATCATGCCTGGCTCCAAGTGGTTCTTGTCTCTGCTTCCTTGAGTGCTCCTGTGTCACGTATTCACGTTACTCACGTGTATACTCTCTCCCTGTTCATGTTACATACACTTGCATACTTCTCCCTGCTAGTCAATCCCAGACCCGGCTGAAAGCTGTGCCGAGGACACATGGCCTCCACTTACAATATAACAAACCCTATCAGTTGACTCTGCTGTTGTTTGCAGTTGTACAGGAATGCGAAGAAACTGTCTGTCACCTGGGCATGACTTAGTAGAAAATTTAAGTGGTCTGCAGTTTACTTTTTGGAGAGAGGCAGGGACAAGGGGAAACACAAATAAATGACACAAAACTCTACTTCTAGAAAAGTGTACAGAAGGTCCTTGGTGGTGGTGTTTGTTTGTTTTTGATTTCTTGCTGCTTTTCTGGACATTTGAAATCACTTCCCAAGAAAGTTTACTTTTCTCTGTGTGGAATAGAAGTATGACAGGCCCGAAGACCTTAACACAACTGAGTCCATAATAGAAGTAGCATTCAGGCCATAAAACTCAGCGTGTAGATAACAAGCACCACCAGCCAAAACAAAAACAAAGAGCTAATCTACCAAAGTCCATAGGTCTGGGAAAGTCTCAAAATGTACTAACCTTGCTTTTTAGCTTCCATACCTCTGCTTCTGGCTAACTGTTCTTGTTAACTTTAGTGTTTGGTCTTTGTGCTTAAAAGCTCAGCCTGAGAAAGGTTATCCTGAGATTCTGAACACCAGTGTAGTCACTGACCAGCTAATAAAGACTTTTTATTGGCTTAGACCAGTGTCATAGTTTTCTCTAGTAGACCCCCGCAACAGAAGGTGGTACGCACATGAAGGTCAGAGGGCAACTCTGTGGAGTCAGTTCTGTCTGCCTGTGTTTGCATGGGTTCCAGAGAGCAAACTCGGTAATTGGGATTGCTCTTTACCCATTGAGCCATCTTGCTGGGTAAACACAAGAAAAGAGACACAAGGAAGCTAATATAACTGTGGCAGAGGACAAAGCTGTGCCGGATACTAGTGACTACCCCACCCTAGGGCAGAACCCTTTGGAAATTCTACATAGAGCAGCACTGGGCTGAGAGGGTGAAAGAGGAACTGGCTCTCTCTGGCCACATGTCATAATGGACACTTCCTTTGTTCTTCCCTGAGCCACCCCCACTTCTCTGAGTTTCTTACAGGTCCTAACTGACCCAGCCCTTCCCACATGCCCTTCAGTGGATGCTGTTTTTAATTTGCATTTTGTCAAATGAGGAACTAGAGACTCAGGGGGTTCAAGTGAGCATGGTTATTTGTTGGGATCCCGCTTTGAGTGGCAAACCATTGCTAGAAGTGCATTTCATTAGCCAGTGTACATTGTCCTAGGAGGCCCTCCTTCAGTACAGCCGAGTAGAGCCAGGACTTTGGACCTGATAGCCAGATTCCATATGGCAACACGGTCTTTGTGGTCTGGATATGCTAACACCAGACCTCCAGCCTGTCTGATGCTGACGGAAGCCGCATAATGTTTGAAAAGGGTGTGGCTCTATCTACACCCATAACTGTTTAGTCCCAGTGTGTTGCTGTGAGTAGACAGCAGGCCAGGCACATCTGACTCCAAGTTTTAGGTGAGTGTGTGGCCTCCTGCTAGGAGTTGAGCCTCACATTCCAAGCCTCCTACACTAAGTATGCAGACAATGCCTATGTGGGACCAGCAAGCTCTGGCTTAGAAAGGTGATGATGCCCGCGTCATCTTGCTGTCTAATATTGGGTTGCTCACAGCTGAATGGGGTAGGGTGTCTGGGGCACATGAACTGGAAGGCAGGCCCCATAAGATGATTGACAGGAAAGTGCAGGAAAGCCTCAGCTGAGTCTGTAGCTTCATGGAACTATAACTGAGCTGTAACAAACGTTACATATTTACCTGGTGAGTTCAGGGCCATATTCTATGAAATCATCCGGCCACTAAGGTTCTGAGCATAGTCATCACTCCTGAAGGTTATCTCACCTTGGTGAGCCCTGCCCTCTGCCAGGTGACACCCTATCTGATTAACTTATTTGGCATTTTCTAGATTTTTATGTTGGTTTATTATATGTTGCATATGTGTTATCTTATGCTTATTATATATACTTCATACATGTTCTTATCTAAATGGAATTATAGAGCAAGTTCCCCACTGCCTTTGGGGAAAGTTTTGACAAAGGGTCTCTCTTTATAGTCCTGGCTATCCTGAAACATGCTGTGTGTTCAAGGCCAGCCTGACTCTGGTTCCAGAGTGCTGGGTGAGAGGCATCACATCTTTTTGTCTTTATGCAACATAGCCATCTTGAAGACTTGGGTGTTGATGCATGAGTCAGTAGTGCTTTCTGTTTATAGTATTATTCAGTGACCCGCTGAGGAACACATGGGTTATCTCACTCTGAGACTATTAAGATGCCACAAACATCCCTGGACAGTCTCCATAATCTGAATTCCTGTTTGGGTGGCAGGTGTATGATTAGTGCTTGAAGAAACTCTTATCAGAGTGGTTTGGTCTAGAAACTGTTTCCCTTTGCCTCTTAGGCTCCCTGGCTGGAAACAAAGCAACAACAACAAAATCAGATGAGGCTGTGTCTGGTGAAGCATGGCTTTAACTCTAGCACTGAGAAGGCGGAGGATCTAGGTTTGAGTCTCAGCACCCACATGTCAGTTTACAATCTTCTGTAACTCAGTTCTAGGGGATCTAATACCCTCTTCTAGCCTCCATGGAAATCAGCTATTAGTGTGGTACACAGACATACATGTAAGTAAAACACCCAAACACCTCAAATAAAATATTTAAAATAAAAGTCTCCTTAGGGTCTTTCTCTGGGTTTGGAAGGATCTTTGGTGAATTGGTGGTTTCCCCTGCTTCCATCTCCCAAGTGCTGGTTTACAAACAAGCACCTACAGGAGTCTGTGCAGAAGTACTCTAAGGAAGGCTAGCAAAGGCTGAGGGTAAGAGTCTTCCTGATTCAGGGCTGGAAGGTTCTCCTGTGAGTCTGTCACGATTGCTACGGGGGAAGGAAAGGAGTGCTTTACCTGAGGAGCAGCCAGGCGCAGTTGACAGATGTTGACTAGGATTGGGCAGCTCCTTCTGATACTGTCCTCTGAAGTCACTGGGCAGGAGGAAGAGAAAATGAGGATGAGGAGGGGTTCCACCTCTGACCCAGTTGTCCAGCTGGTGTCTGTGGGAGGGATTGCAATGAGACTACCAGGGGCAGCTGTCATTTGTGCTGTCTTTCTGCTTTGGGCAGCTATTTTATTAGGAATTCTTCTCTGTCCTACATGTATGGCAGTACAGACCTGTCTGCCTGTCAGAGGGGTTCTATCTTACTCAATAGATTCTTCTGTCATTGGGAGTCCATGTCTCCGTATCAGCTATTGTGTGTTTTCTCAGCTTTGGACTGTCTGCCCTGCTGATACACAGTGTGTATGTAGGGAGTCCTCTGCCTTCCAGGGTTAGGGACATGTCCCCCTCCTGGTCTGTCTCAGGCATAGTGTAGTCAGTAGGCTTGCTGTCTATGAAGATCCCTGCCTGAAGACACCCACACAAATTCTCTTACTGTCATCTAACTGGGACAAAAGGCACAAAGAGCTCCACCCCTGCCCTGGATTCCAGCCCCCACTGGAGCTAGACTTTGTTTTTCCACAGCAGCTGGAATGCTGAGTTGTGATTTCCTCCCCTGAAGCTGCTTTTATGCTGTGTCATGGTTGGGAGGGGTGATTAGCAGACAAAGGGAAGACAGATTTTGCTGAGTCACCGTCTGTTTCCTCTGCCTTCCTCTGTGAATAGTTGGTAAAAGGGAACAGCTTTAACTTCAGGCAGAAGGAAGTGAAAGTTCTAGAAAGGTACAGAAGCTTCTTGTTTGGTTGGAACTGGTACACACACACACACACACACACACACACACACACAAAAACACACACGCGCACACGTGCACGCACCCACACACAGTTACAGCAGCTGGCAATTCCATCTGTCTAATGGAAAGCTTTGGAATTATGACTTACTCCTTGACTCCTCTCTTAGGTCTATCCTATTCTGAAATACACCATGGGGGCCTGTGAGATGGGCTGAGGGGGTGTGGGTAGGGTTGGGCACTTTCTAGCTTCCTGAGGCTGCCTGTGCATCTCAGCTTGTGGCTGTGTCCCCCATCTTTAGAGGAGGCAGGATAGCAATCTTCCTGTCCTCTTCTGCCACTCTCTTTCCTCATCAACTGTGTCTGAACCCATCATGCACTTTGTGATGGTCCCAGATCCTGAGGGATGGTCCAGGACAGTGTCACATCTGCAGAACCCTCTGACCACCTTCAGAATTTCTTTCTGGTCCTGATGTCAGGGTGTGGTAGGGTATTCAGCCAACCACTACAGGAGGACAAAGGGTGTGAATTGGGGTCTTTCTGGAGGAGGAGGCAGAGGAGTCTAGAAGCCAAGTCACCATGTGCACAGAGGCGGGGACAGAGGCTGACAGGGGACCAGAACAGCCTGGCATGGCTGCCTTGGTCTCAAAATCCTGTGTAGCTTATCTTCTAGCTACATCTGGGGCTCCCAGAGAACAAGCCAGACACCAGGAGGCAGAAACTCAAGATCAGCAAGCGTGTCTCTGAGAGGTGCACAGTCTGGGTCAATCTTTGGGTGCTCCAGCTTTCCATGTGAAAAGGGGGACTCATGTTGCGAGTTTCATTTTCTGGGGACCTTGGAATGACAGGCTTTAAATCTACAGACTTCTTATTATTCCCCCTAAAGTCCTGGACCCTCTGTGAAAAAGCATTGGATAGGGTGACTTGGGGGTCTGACTTTCTATTACCAGGACTAGATTCTGGTTCTGCCATCAATATTGCTGTGTGACAAGAAAATTCCATGGCTTCCCTATTCCTCATCAGAATCAAATAGACAGAATAGAGATGCCAATTGCAGTTATGCAGATCTTGTGGGTTGCTGTCAGGGTTAGGAGAGTTTTGGCACACGCCAAGTGTTCTACAGAGTTTGGCTGGGATTGCACTTTTTGATCGTAGCCTGATTTCAGCCCTTTCTGGCACCTTAGTTGCATAAAAGCCAAACGGCTGCATCCCCATTCCCACGGAGAGCCCCAGTTCAGCCACTCATTCTGGCAGTTATTAACTGGCAGCCACCTGCCAGACACGGGTACAGCCCTGGGGATTTACAAAGCAAAATGGACAGATCCCTGCTCATCTGCTTTCTGCGACGGTTCTTTCCAGAAGACCTCGAGAAGCACCTGTTTGTTGGCAGTGGCCATAGCCACTTTTCCTGCCCACACCATTTGAAGGCCGAAGATACGCCACCTGCTTTCCAAGAAATGTGAAAGTCCTCCTGGTACAGTGAATTCCCATCCTTATCTTAAGCCTCAGTTTCCTGGTTTGTAAACCCAGCTAATACCCGTACTTCTTTGATGGAGTCCCTGAGAGTGAGAAGTGAGTTGTCTGCTTGCTGGGGGTCTTCAGTTACTGTGAGCTGCTATTCCCTTATCACTGTTTCCAGTGGCAGAGCGATGACAGTTCTCTTTACCGTGTGTCACAAATTTTTGGGTACATGCAGGTGAGACTTGGCCATCCCATTGTCCTCTGTGGGGAATCAACCCTTGATGGGCAGTTGCTGACCTCCATTCTCATTCTCTCAGAGCCAAGGACTTACAACCACCATTTCATGTTAGCCTGAAAAACAGAGTCGTGGTACCACAGGCCTTTAATCCCAGCACTTGGGAGGCAGAGGCAGGCAGATCTCAGAGTTTGAGCCTTGCCTGGTATACTGAGTTTGAGGCTAGCCTGGTCTACAAAATGAGTTCCAGGACAGCCAGGGCTACACAGAGAAACCCTGTTTCAGGGAGAAAAAGAAAAAAAGAAAGAAACTATAATGTCCCAAATTAACCCGTAAATCCCACCTGCCCAGGAACACCAGAGGTAACTACCTGAATGCTGAGAGTTCATGGGAAAGTTCAGGGCCCATAGATTTGTCATTATAAACCCCTGGAACATGAGGCTCAAGGCCATTTTCAGCTGGGAAATCCCAGAGAACGTACCTGGCCAAAGTCCAACCCTTAGTTAGTATTTAATATTTAAAGCTTGCTTCTAATTTGGCACAAAATGTTGGAGTTGGTTTTTCTGGAGAATCTCAGGATTAACAAAACAAAGAAACAAAAAAATGAAATCTTTGTTGACATCAAGTCATTTTTGGGCTGGAGAGATGGCCTGTGGTTGACAGTACTTGCTGCTCTTACAGAGGACCTGAATTCAGTTCTGAGACCCACATAGGCAGTTCATTAACCTGTAACTCCTAGTTCTAGGGGATCCAATGCCCTTTTCTGGCCTTCTCAGGCACCTGTGTCCACGTGGCATGAATGCATACATACATATACTTGAGCCTACACACACACATAAAATAATATTTTTTTCATTGTTGTTGTTGTTTTCCAGATAGGGTCTCTCTGTGTAGCCTTGGCTGTCCTAGAATTCACTCTGTAGACCACGCTGGCCCCAAACTCACAGAGATCTACCTGCCTCTGCCTCCTGGATGCTAGAATTAAAGGCATGTGCCATCACTACCAAGCAAATAGCAAATACTTTTTTTTTGGTTTTTCAAGACAGTGTTTCTCTGTGTAGCCCTGGCTGTACTGGAACTCACTCTGTAGACCAGGTTGGCCTCGAACTCAGAAATCTGCCTGCCTTTGCCTCCCAAGTGCTGGGATTAAAGGCGTGTGTCACCACTGCCCAGCCAGCAAATACTTTTTAAAGAAGTATTTTAAGAAGTAAATACTTTTAACAACAACAACAACAAAAATAGGACAACTAGAACTATGGAGGCTTTGAAGAACCACCCAGTATGTTTGTATAATCTCTGTCTTGTATTGAAAGGTCCTGTATTCAGTTCACCAGGAATTCAGAAGGTGATTGTCCTGCTAAGCTTCAGTGGGTATTTGCGGTGATACGTGTGTCAGAGCGATGTGTCCTGACTTCTCAGTTGCCCGTACCAATTAGACATCAGGAAGTCAAGGTGTGGACCAGGTTCTAGGAAAGCGCTGAGGCCACAGCAAGACACTACTCTGGTGCTGCGCTCCATGAGATCCTGGGCAGAACACATCATCTTCCAGCAGAGATTCCCAACCTGTAAAACTGGCGCCATTTATCCCACACCGTGATATATAGGGATGAACCATGGAAAAGTTAGTCTAGGCAGGTGTTAGCAAGCCACGCAGGACTGTGTACATAAAGGATTGAGAAAACCAGCTCTCCTAAGAGTTCTGGGAAGGCAGACTCAGACTCGGGTCTCGGGTGGGTCAATCCCTGGGTTTGCCCACCAGCATCTCAGTCTAGGATTGTCTTCTAGTTCTGGAACCTTCCAGATTCCTGAGGGAATTCCTGACTTCCTGTCATTGAGTAGAGTAGAGGGTTCTTGAAAGGACCCAAATTTAGCCAAGAGACAACTCACTCAGATTTCTTTTTTTTCTTTCAAAAAAAAAAAAAAAAAAAAAAAAAAAAAAAAAAAAGACTTGCCAGAGTCATATGATTTATTCCCCTTACAGGCCAGGCCAACCCGCCTGGGGGCAGGATGTTGCAATAGCAGCCAGAACGCCGGCTCAGCTGGACCGCCACCACGTGACCTGCGTACTTAAAGGGCTGGCGCGAGCAGCTGCTGGCTCACCAACGCGAGTCGCCTCCAGAGCTTCCGCATACAACCAGTGAGTGGAGCCTGCCGGAGCAGAGCCGTCTCGAGTGTAGCCCGGAGCCTGAGCCAGCCCAGTCCAGCGATGGAGCGCCCACAGCCCGACAGGTAAGCGGCTGCGTGGGGAAGGGGACTGTGACGACCAGCGTCCCTTTTCCTGCCTGGAAATGCAGGCTGCGGGACCAAGGGACGAGTTACCGCCCAGTCTACCTGTAGCCATGGACAGCTGGAGGGAGAAAATGTGATTCACCCCTCTGACACGCTGGAGGTGACGGAATGGGAGTGTCTTGTAGTATCCAGGTTTGAGGGATGGTGAACACGCTGAGCCCTGGATCCTGGACCCACCATTCTAGGGGGCGGGGGCGTGGGGAGCTTGGCTCTCTTGGCGCAGAGTGGTCACTTATCGATTTCCAACCTCAGACAATTTGTAAAGTGCAGGGAGGCAGCAGTAGCAGAACTCTTGAGGGTGTTGAGGCTGGGTGTTTTTTGTTTGGGGAGGGGGGAAAAGGAGGGTTTTTTTTGTTTGTTTGTTTATTTTGTTTTTGAGACAGGGTCTATGTAACTCTGGAACTCCCTATGTAGATCAGGTTGGCCTTGAACTCCAGTTCGCTTCCCATTGTTTCCAGAGTGCTGAGACTGAACGTGTTCCACCACCACTTGGCTTCTCCTCCTCTTCTTCTTCCTCCTCTTTCTCTTCCTCTTCCCCCTCCTCCTCCTCATCTTCTTCCTCCTCTTCCTCCTTCTCCAACTTTTCCTCCACATCCTTCTCATCCTTCTCCCCTTCTTTGTTTGAGTTTTTTGAGACAGGGTTCCTCTTTGTAGCCCTGGATATCTTGGAATTCACTCTGTAGTTCAGGCGGGCCTAGAACTCAGATCTACCTGCCTCTGCTTTCCTAGTGCTGAGATTACAGGCATGTACCACTCCACCCAGCTCTTTTTTTTTTTTTTTTTATAAAACCAATCTTATTTTTATATTTTTATTTAAAGTGTCTCATTACATTTTATTTATTGAGCATGTAGAGTGGCCATAAATGTGACACATTAAACATGTGGAGGTCAGAGGACAACCTGAAGAGAATCACTTCTTAGTCTACCATGTGAGTTCCAAGAAAGATTAGCTTATCAGGCATGGTGGCAAGTGCTTTTCCTGGCTGAGCCACATTACACTGTCTAACACACACACGCGCACACACACACACACACACACACACACCCCGACTTTTAGCAGTAAGGATTGAACTTAGGACTTCAGACTTTCTAGGCAAGCACTCAACCACTAAGGTACAGTATCATCAGCACCTTTTTGATTTAAAGACAGTGCCTTACTAAGTTGTCCGGAATGGTCTGGAAGTCTCACATCCTCCTGCTGCAAAACTTCTCTGAATAAAGCTGGATTACAGAGACTACTTAATGCAGACACTTTGAGTGTGAGTGTGAGTGAGAGAGAGAGAGAGAGAGAGAGAGAGAGAGATATTTGGATTTGGTGGGTTTTTTTGTTGTTGTTGTTGTTGTTTGCTTGTTTTTAGACTCTTCCTATATATCCCTGTGCTGAAATTCATTCCCTATGTAGATAGACCAGGCTAGCCTCAAACTAAGAAATCTGCCTTCTTCTGTTTCCTGAATGCTGGAATTAAAGGTGTGTACCATCACACCTTGCTGGTTGTAAAATCTGTAGCTGAAATTTTTTAAGAAATATCTTCAGATTGGATCTAAAAGCTCACCAAAATATCTACCCTTAGCCAAGCTGTGGTGGTGCACATCTTTAATTCCAGTACTCAGAAAGCAGAGGCAGGCAGATCTCAGAGTTTGAGGCCAGCCTGATCTGCAGAGTGAGTTCCAAGACAGCCAGGGCCACACAGAGAAACTCTTGTCTTGTAAAAAAAAAAAAAAAAAAAAATCTACCTTGAGCGTGGTCCTTGGACTGGTGTGGCTCTTCCCTATGGTCAGGCCGTGCCTTCCCTTCATTGAGACTAAAAGACTAAAATAGGAATTCTCCCTGTGGTCTGGGAACTATATCACATAGTATTTAATGACTGACATCTGTTTGCATGGTTAACTGTTTGCATGGTTGAGACCATTGCTTGGCCTGCTGGAGCTGTTCTGCAGGTCTAGTCATTCATAGGCATCCCCTGATCCCCTGCTGATCTCTCTTCCTCTACAGCATGCCCCAGGATTTGTCTGAGGCCTTGAAGGAGGCCACCAAGGAGGTACACATCCAAGCAGAGAATGCTGAGTTCATGAAGAACTTTCAGAAGGGTCAGGTGTCCAGAGAAGGCTTTAAGGTATGTGACATGTAGGTTAACCTGAGCACTGGGGTATAGCAGGTATGCCCAGTGCTTAAGCCAATAGTTTAATGGGGACGTTAGAGCCGAGAATGATGAGGGCCTGTCCAAGGAAGTCATATTACTAACATTGACACTGTAGCTCAGAGGGGAGAGGATGTTATCTGGTGGAGGAGCCAGTGCAGGAGGATGGTTAAGTGAACACAATTCTATGTTGGTCACTTTACATTCTTATCTCAACCTTGAGGAGTACATAAGGGCACGGCACAGAGAGGTTAAGAGGCCATCCTGCGAGCTTTAGGTGGAAAAGACCGAAAGCAAACAAAGATAGCCGATTTCAGAGCCCGTGCTCTTAACCTGGTTAACCCAGGGCCTCGTACGTGCTGGCTAGGTTCTCTACCACTGACCCACAATCCAAGCTCTTGGGTTATTAGACAGGATCTCATCTCACCACATAGTTCAGGAACTCTCAATGCTCCTGCGTCAGTCTCCTATTCGGACCACAGGCATGTACCACTACACACAAATCTCTTGATCCAATTTCAACTTGTCTCTGAAGGCAAGGAGAAATTTGCATTAGCCTTGCAGTATCCGGTCCCCCCAGTGAGACTGGCTACCTCATTTAACCTCCCGAGCCATCTTGCCTGAGAAATAGGGTTTCGACAGTGGGCTTAAATGTACAGTATATACAATAGACTCTGATTTTACTGTTTCCTGCCAGTTGTGGAATTGATGCCAGCAGCAAACATCAGACACGGGGTTGAGAACACTGTGACTGTGGGTGGGGAGTGGAGGGTGGTGGGGACAGGGCCCTTCTTTCCAGAAGGCAGTCATGCCAGTAGGGTCTTCTAGAGACAAGCTGACTCTATTTTTCAGCTGGTGATGGCTTCCTTGTACCATATCTACACGGCCCTGGAAGAGGAGATAGAACGCAACAAGCAGAACCCAGTGTATGCCCCACTCTACTTCCCTGAGGAGCTGCACCGAAGGGCTGCCCTAGAGCAGGACATGGCCTTCTGGTATGGGCCCCACTGGCAGGAAACCATCCCTTACACGCCAGCCACACAGCACTACGTAAAGCGTCTCCATGAGGTGGGGTGCACACATCCTGAGCTGCTGGTGGCCCATGCATATACCCGCTACCTGGGTGACCTCTCAGGGGGTCAAGTCCTGAAGAAGATTGCACAGAAGGCCATGGCCTTGCCCAGCTCTGGGGAGGGCCTGGCCTTTTTCACCTTCCCAAACATCGACAGCCCCACCAAGTTCAAACAGCTCTATCGTGCTCGCATGAACACTCTGGATATGACACCTGAGGTCAAGCACAGGGTGACAGAAGAGGCTAAGACTGCCTTCCTGCTCAACATTGAGGTGAGCCCCACTGTTCCTTCAAGCCACACCCAGTTGATTGGAGGGAGGGTCCTGGAGTCACAGGCCAGGGTCCTGTTTTGCTGCTTACTAGTTGGGTGATTGTGGGCAAATCTCTTAGTCCTCAGTTTCCTCCAAAACAGGGATAATAATAGCATTCATCTTCAAGGTGTGAAGGGCAAGCGGGTTGATACAGTTCAATCCCTGTGGGAGGACTGATGTAGGGTAAAGCTCCCTGATGGCATTGCTCTCTTATGTTGTGGGATGGGGGTGCTTGTGCACTTGTACATAGCCAGGTTGGCACTGTAAGGGTTTCAGATGCCGAAATGCTTCAGGTGGCATTTGCTTATTTTTATTTGACCTGCAATGATGTTTTGCCTGCACATATATCTGTTTGGTGTCGGATCCGTTGGAGGTGGAGTTACAGACAGCTGGGAGCTGCCATGTAGGGACCTGAAAATTGAACTCGGATCCTCTGGAGAGCAACTAATGCTCTTAATCTTTGAACTATATTTAGTTGAGAGTTTTGAGCAAGGTCCTGAAAGACAGAGTTGGAGGGGTAGACGGTCCTGTTCATGCTGTGGGTGCTGTGGTGGTCAGGTTTCCAATTTGTGACCTCCTGGCTCCCACTTTCAGCCTTTTGATCCTTTAAAAGTTGCACCAGGTAAGCACCTGTTAGAGAAGTAGCTTTCAGATCTCTTAAATTCAACTACTTCTAGACCATCCATCTGGCCTTCTAAAGATACGGTGTAAAGAATGAGTTTAGAAGCAGGGAAGTGGTGGCACATTCCTTTAGTCCCAGCACTCAAGAAGACAGAGACAGGAGGATCTCTGAGTTCCAGGTCAGCTTGGTCCTACACTGCCTAGTCTTTAAAAACAAAACAAAACAAAACAAAACAAAACGCCAACAAGAGAAGAGTTTAGACACAGGCCCAGCTGGGAACTGGGTCTCCATCCTGACCACTAGTCAATCTCAAGCAAGCCCTACTCTAGCAGCAGTTTCCTCACCTGCAAAAGCAAGCTCATGAACTCCAATGGCACACTGCTTAGCAAGGAGGAGCTCACCAGTGCACGGTCAAGAAGAGAGCACAGACTGTAGGCTACACAGCAGCTGTCCATTCATGTGTTATTTCAGAGGAGCAGACCGGTTCTCCTCACAGGATACAAGTAAGATTCTGAAGTCCTGATTCAGGTCAGCTGTTACTGGTGGGGTTCGAGTGAGGGTACAGGCAGCACTGAGGAAGTATACGCAGGGAGCCAACTAAACCTGTCACATCTCTCATGAGGCAACTGAAAGACACATGGGTATGTGATAGTTTCCTTAATTTGTGTCATTTGTACAATATTTCACAATATGCTTCAAGTCTTGTCTTCAGCTGGGGTCCCCCCACACCATGAGTGTCATTAACAGGCCATATGTCTTGTCTTCTAGCTGTTTGAGGAGCTGCAGGTGCTGCTGACAGAGGAACACAAAGATCAGAGTCCCTCACAGACAGAGTCTCTTCGCCAGAGGCCTGCTAGCCTGGTGCAAGGTAAAGGAGGCCTCTTGCTTCTGGCTTTCCTTAGCCCAGCTGGAATTTCTTTACTCTCCTCTTTTTTTGAATGTTTTAAATTAGAAATAGGGTGCAGACAAAAGAGCCCAGGGTAACCCTGCAGTATATGACTGTAGGTGTAAGGTTTTTCTAGCTCAGTTTCTCCTCATTGGAAAATCAGGAGGTTGGGGGCTGTGTAGGTCATTGGCTGAGGTGCACATAAAGCCCTTAGAAATCACTGGCACAGAACTTCTTTCATTAGATCCCTCTTCCCTTTTTTTTTTTTTTTTTTTTTTTTTTTTTTTTTTTTTTTTTTGAGGCTGAGTCATGCTTTGTTACCCAGGCTGGCCTCAAACCCTGGGGGGTCAAACAGTTCTCCTGCTTTAATCTTTTATAAAAAAAGCTAGGGTGTATTTACCTTTTCAGACCCACTAAAGGCTCCCAAGTAGGCCCCCATATGAGGCAAGGATTTGAGAACCTATTTCTAGTACTGACCCTTCAGGGGACACGAAGGAGACATGTAATACTAGACTCCGGATGTCAACCCTTTTCCTGTGCCTTGCTGTATTACCTTTGGAGCAAGAGAAAGTTCAAAAAAAAGACCAAAGTGATACAAAATGTGCCTTCCCTGAGCCTGTCAATCTTGGGACAGTATGGCACAGGGAGTGGGTGATAGAAGCTGAGCAGGGCAGGCTATCTGAAGCTTGAGTGGACTCACCTTTTGCCCAAGGCTCTCCTAACTGAGGCAGGACCCCACAACCGTGTTACTAGTGATACTGTTTCAGGTGTGCTGAAATGTGATCAGCCTGATAGAGTCAGCTACCTGTTTGGGTCAGGGGACTTTGATGTGCTGTGGCATGGCTGAGCACAGAAGAATGAACAGCTTGTGGGAGTTAGTGAGCCCCTGTCTTTGAAGGTATTTAAACTGGCTAGTGGCTCATGCTGTGGCAGATCCTGGCCTTGGACGGGAACTGTAGCAGTCATGGCACTGAGTGTCCTCTGCTCTGTGTACTTTAAAGTCATCCCACTCAGATGTGAGTCTGACCTTGTCTTTCTTTCTCCTTCAGATACTACCCCTGCAGAGACACCCCGAGGGAAACCCCAGATCAGCACTAGCTCATCTCAGACACCGCTCCTCCGATGGATCCTCACTCTCAGCTTCCTGTTGGCAACAGTGGCAGTGGGCATCTATGCCATGTAAATACAGTGCTGGCCCCCAAGAACTGTGAACTCCGTCCTATGTGGCCTTCTCTCTGTAGGGGAGAATCTTGCCTGGCTTTCTTCTCTTGGGCCTCTAAGAAAGCTTTTGAGGTACCTAGCCCCCTCCCTGTGTCTTCCTTTCTCTCTCTGGAGTGGAGGGAGATGCCTGTTACATTTTCCTCACCAAGAACACATCCAGCCAGTGGCCTGAACTTTGAAACCAGCAGCCCCAAATGCTGCAGCAGAGCCCCCAAACTGGCCTGTAGAGGCAGCTGTTCTGAGCCCAGTGCCCTTGTTTGTTGGCATCCATGTTGACTGAGCACGACTGCTTTCCCTCAGTATCATGGTCACTTTGATATCAGTGCAGACATTGTCTGTCTTGTGTTTGTCTTGTTTTTGTTATTTTTCCAGTTTCACCAGAGTTGTATTTTGTTGTATTGTTTTTTTTCTAACGAAGTGGGGCTGTCTTTTGAGGGGTGGGTGGGAAAGAGGTATTTAATAGTTGTAACCTTGGTCTCTAACTTCTGTGTGAAATAATAAATGGTATTATCTAATAGTTCTTAGAAGTGCATCTATGTCTACGCTGCCCATGAGCAGAGCCCTGCTCCTGCTGTCTCTTCAGTGTCTGGCAGGAGGAGGGCAGGTGATGGTGGCATTGGTGATGGTGACATTGGTGGCTGCGATGGTTGGCTGGGCCTAAAATTTGGAAGTGAGCTTTAAGCAGTTGGGCAGATCTTACTGACTGTAGGTATGAGGTATGTGTTTGTGTGTACACAGATGCTTGTGTGTGTGTGCATGTGGAGGCCAGAGAGCAACCTCAGGTGACGTCAGCAGCATCATTGTATTGTCACAGGTGGTGAAACTGAGTCCCTGAGGGGTTAAGTAACCAACTCCAAAGTGGAGTAGTAGATGGTCCAGCAGGTAAAGTGCTTACTGCCTGGGCCTGAGCTCAGCCTCCCATAGTGGAACCTTGTAAAAATGGAAGGAGAGAACTGTCTCCCCGCACTGAGCCCTGTAGCTGTGCATACCAATATAGTACACTCACAGTAAGTGAGAAGCAAGCTAAATCCCAAGGCCTTCCATCACTCCTAGCTAGCTTATGCACAGAAGGCCAGTGTGTTCTGAACTTTGTACTGGAGGAGTCACCTGTAATGCTTGTGTAAATCCTCACGGCCAATCTGCCCAGTGTCAGCAAGGGTTTCAGCCAGGTCTGCTGAGCTCTGACCGAGGTAGTGAGAGCCACCTAAACAGTAGACTTAGCTCCCACTCTGGGAAAGTAAAAACACCACTGGAGGCAAAACAGGGATGAGATACAGCTGGGAGTCAGGAGATCTTTGTCCTCCATACTGGCACTATTAACAGGTCTTGGGCACAATGCTTCAAATCTCATTTTGCTCACTGGAAAAATGAGCAATACATTTGTCTCTCACAGTGATGACAAAAATACAGTGATGTCAAATACTAGTACGTGCACAGAAACTCTAGAACACTATGGAGGCCCATAGCTAGAGCTTAGAGGTGGTAACCCAGAGTCACCATACAAGACTCATATACATATAGCCAGGTCCAGAAGTCATTCTTTTTTGTTGTTTTGTTTTTTTCAACACAGGGTTTCTCTGAAGTCCTGACTGTAGAGCTTGTTCCGTAGACCAGGCTGGCCTCAAATTCACAGAGATATGCTTGCCTTTACATGGTGGGCCATTATCACCTGCCAGAAGCCATTCTTTGTGAAATTAAGGATAAAGAAAAGTAAAATTAAGAATAGGGTATAGATACATGCAAAGCATAGATGTCAGATAGCAAGGATAGCTCTCCTACTCTGAGCTCAGTTTCCTCATCTGTGAAAATATGTATTGTGATAGAGTAAGAAAAGTTGGGGGAGGGGTGCTAAAGAGATGGCTCAGTGCTTAAAAGCACTGCCTGCTCTCCCAGAAGATGCTGGTTTGATTCCCAGCACCAACATGGTGGCTTATTACAGTTTACAACCTCTAGTTTCAGGGGATCTAATGACTTTTTCTTCTTTGGCACCAGGCACACATGCAATACACTCACATATGTGCAGGCAAAATATCTATACATATAAAATTAAATAAACAAGAAGGCTAGGCATATAGCTCAGTGGTGGAATGCTTGCCTAGCATATGAGATGCCCTGGGTTCACACACCAGTACCTAAAGGGTGGGCAAGAAAAGGGAGAAAAAAGAAATGAAAGAATAGACCTTCCCTTGTGAAGAGATGAGCAAAGCCAGAGACTAGTTAAAACTAGACAGACTTACAAACAGGAATAACTATATCAATAGGAAAAAAATCAGTGTGAACTGACTTTCTGTCCCTTCTTTCTTTTCAGTGCTAGGAATCAAATCCAGGGCTTTGTTCGAATTAGGCAAGGCTCTCCCACTGAGCTACACCCTCACCATCCACTTGTACAATAGTGAATAAGAATTTTACTTTTCAGCATATGTGGTGCTGTGGATTAAATCCAGGACCCTTACACATGCCAATTCTGTGCTCTTCTACTAAGTCACAACTGTAGCCTGCCCTGGGGCCTTTTAGACAATCTTATAGACTAGGCAACAGGTTCTGTCCTCAGGACTGGCTGGAGCAGTGACCGAGATTTTGTAACCTTTAGTTTTCTCTGGCTAGAGATAGGGCCTTGAGACTTTCCAAATATTAGTGTTTATTCAAGTGTTTATAGATAGAGGCAAAGCAGGGATAGGCAGGGAAAGACCCAGCCACCCTCGCCTGTCTAGATCTGGCTCATGTCTCTAGCTAATTGGCCAAGAGTTTCAACAAAGAGGGATGAAGAGATTATGGCTCAGTTTCTGAGTTTAGTTCTGAGTACTCACATGGTGACTTACAAGTATTCATTCCAGGGGCTCTCACACCTTCTGATGTACAAACAATCATGCAGGTAAAACACTATTATACACATAAAATAAAATAATAAAATTTAAAAAGTTTCAACACATGTGACTGGAGACTGACACCATCCACAGAAACTATGTCTACCTAAAAATATCACAAATAAGTTTATTAAGAACACTAGTGAGCCATGCTTAAGGTCATCATATGTCACAAATCTTGTGTGTGCACGTGTGTGGGATGGTGTGCACAAATCTGTGCAGGCCACCGGTCAATGTTGAGGGTCTTCCTCAGTCACTCGCCACTTTGGTTTGTTTTTTTTTTTTTTTTTTTTTTTTTTTTGGTTTTTCAAGACAGGGTTTCTCTGTGTAGCCCTGGCTGTCCTGGAACTCACTCGGTAGACCAGGCTGGCCTCAAACTCAGAAATCTGCCTGCCTCTGCCTCCCAAGTACTGGGATTAAAGGCCTGTGCCACCACTGCCCGGCCTCCACTTTGTTTTTTTAATTATTTTATTTTTGGTAGTGAGAAGTGAACTCAGGGCCTCCCACATGCTGGGAAGGCACTCTACCACTGAGCTATGTTCCCAGCCCTGTGCTAATTTTTGGAACAAGGTCTCTCACTGAATTTAGAACTTATCAACTGATTAGAGTGGCTGGTCAGCAAGCCTTGGAGATTAACTCTGTCTCCACTTTTGTTGTTGTTGTTTTGTTTTTGTTTTTGTTTTTGTTTTTGTTTTTGTTTTTGTTTTTGTTTTTCGAGACAGGGTTTCTCTGTGTAGCCCTGGCTGTCCTGGAACCCACTCTGTAGGCCAGGCTGGCCTCGAACTCAGAAATCTGCCTACCTCTGCCTCCTAAGTGCTGGGATTAAAGGCATGCGCCACCACCGCCCAGCTCATCTCCACTTTTCCAGACTGGGATTATAGGTAAATGATGTATCCATCTTTTCTAAGTGGGCACAGAGGAACCAAAATCAGGTTTTCATGTTTGCACAGCAAGCATTTTATTGAATGAGTCATCTCCCTGACCTCTTAACTTCTCTGTGTGATTTATGTATGGCAAAATTATTTTGATTAAAAAAAAAATAGACCTGCATGGTGCCTTTACTCCCAGAGGCAGAGGCAGTGTAAGAGTTTTAATCATAAAACTTGGCGTAACATCAAAATCTGAACAACACTTAATTTTACTCTAACAAAGGTAACTAATCTATTTAGAGATGTCTTTGACTTTTATCACTGTGGGGGTGGTCAGGAGCACCAGGTATGGTCTTTTCTAGTGAGGCTCAAGGTTCTCGATCCGGTGGTGGCAGGTGAGAACAGCATCTCCAACCTGGAACTGATGAGGCACATTCAGGTCTCCAGTCTCATAAGCTTCTTTTAACTGTTCCCAGACCTCATGTCGGACCACCTCAAGTGGTTTCATGTGGACAAACAGGGATTTAGAAAGAGCAACATCAGAATCATATATTTTATCTATCTCAGTAAGTGGTGGAGACCCCGCCTCCCACATAAAATCTTATAAGGTGTTAGTTTAAATTATAACCCGGAACAAGGCAAAAGGAAGGAGGACCGTCTAGTCATCTCTCGCCAGTCTCTAAGGCTAATTTCGTAATAGTTTTATTTATCTTTTCTAATTAATCTCCAGCTAGGTGGCCAGTCCCTAACTCACCTGGGCAACAAAGGCAGGTCTATTGTCAGACCCAGTTATCTTGGGTATTCTAAACCTGGGAAGTTCTCTTCTAAGATCTTCTTAGCCACCACGTTGGCAGGCTCAGTCTTTGTAGGAAAGGCTTTTATCCAGCCTGAAAAGGTATCTATAAAAACTAACAAATATTTGTTACCATATTTAGCAGGTTTGACTTTTGTGAAGTCCACTTCTCAGGTCTGTCTCTTTGAAGTCTTCTTTCTGGGGGACATCTTGAATATCCAGCGTTAGTCAGGGCACAGGCCTCACAGTTTTTACTATTATTTCAGCTATGCCAGATACGTTTACCACATAAAATTGAGAGGACTTTATCAAGTTTTTCAGTGTTTAGCTCTTAGGTGAGCTAAACGATGTTTAGCAGTCAAATCTGCCATCTGATTTTTTTCAGCGACAGCATCCTGGGTTTTCTGATGTCCAGGACAATGACTTTTTAGCAGTCCCCTCTGTCTGTAAATTGTCCAGTGAATATTGGCAGTGGCAAAAGCATACCTGTTGTCAGTGTCCTTCTGGCAGGCTACTCGCCCAAATCACTTTTTTTTTTTTTATCTATCATTGTTGTTCCCGCCATCCGCTTACCTTTAATCACAAAGCTGTTCCCCTCCGTATACCAGTTCGGACTTCCTGGCCAAGGTCGGTCTTCTGTCAGAATGTCAATACAGCGATGGACGGGGAAGAATCATCGGTCTCAGACAGCAAGGAAGCAGGGTTTAGGATGGCCAGGGAGGCAAAGATCACCCTTTTATGTGGGCATTAGTCATCTATCAGTCAAGGGACTGCCAGATAATGTTCTCAAGGGAGTGGGGTCCCACAACAGTTGTCTGTTGTCTCAGAGTCAATTTATTAACATCTTTGTAAAAGCCAACAGTGTCTAGAAACTCTCTCATTTGTCTTAGTTCTTTGTAGGCCTTTAAGTGTAATCAAATGTAGTGTCTGGCTTCTTTACCGGTAGCAGGGGGGTGTTCTACGGTGACTGGCGAGGAACCAGAATGTCCTGTTGTAACAGTATTGAATGTGAGGTCTAATTCTTTCTCTGGCTTCACGACTCATTGGGTACTGTCGCATTTTAATAGAGGAGTCACTAGTTTTAGTCCAAGCTTTTGGAAATTCTGTTAACCATTTACTAATGTCAGGGCTTCTTGCTGTTCTTGAAGCTCATGAAGCCAGTATTCATCTTTTAGTTTTAAAGCCAATATCATAGAGGTGGGGGTTCTCTCCTGAGTAAACTTTAACTTTGTCTCTCTCTAACAAAGGCATAGGGCACTCAGGAATAACTGGAATGAAACACTTGTCCTTTCCCCAGATCAACAGTTTGTGAAGTAGTCTAAGAACATTGTTTCTGCCCAGTGTAGGCACACTGATCTTTTTCTAACAGATGTCTTTGCATCTTTCTGTTCCCATTTGGTCTTGGTCTTCTGTTGCCCAGATTCCCTGTCTGCCTAAGCCCTGTCCTTTCTCTCTCTATATCTCTTATAACTTCGACTAGTATTCTAGTCTTCAATCTCACTTTTGTGATATACCTTTTCTGTCTCTTTAACTAAATCCGGCAGGGTATAATTTTGTAATCCCTGTCTCTATACACTGTAACTTTTTACCTGTCATCAGAGCCTGGCGGGGTAAATTGTCAGCCGCTCCCTACCTGTAGCCATGTTGAAGTCTCAGTCTGGTCGGTTAAGGGAGGCTTCTAACAGGATCCTTTCTCGTTCTTCTGTGGTAAAGAGAACCTGTAAAAGCTGCTGGCAATCATCCCAGGTAGGCTGGTGGAAAACATTAAAGACTCTTCCAGTCCCATCAGACTGGCAGGGTTATCTGAAAAGGAAGGGTGATTAATCTTCCAGTTTAGTCTGTGCCTCGCAGAGGGCCAGGGCTCGGGAGCCTGGCTTCTTTTTTCTCACCCATGGTGGTGGATCTTGGACCAGGTCCTGCCACACAGTAATATATGACTGTTGATCAGGATATGACCTTGGTCTTTCTTGAAAAATAATAGCTTTAACTTCAAAAATAACAATCAAGTCAAAAGTTTCTTCTGGTGACTGGTCAACATCAAAAGTCAGTCACTCTGAGGCACAAAAAAATCTGTCACGGTCTTTTCCTGATCTCAACTGATAAGTTATGTGCTCTGGTTCTAACTTTAGTCCAATAGTCTAGGGTTAAACTTTAGTCACAGTCTGTCTCATCGTCACAAATAACATAAAACCCAGACAAAACACATACACAGAAAGACTAACAAAAACCCGTCTCAATCTCGAGTGCCAGCCAGGAGAGATTCCATGTCCTCCTTGGCACCCAGTGCCAGCCAGGAGGGATTCCACATCTCCTCGGCACTCCGTGCCAGCCGGAAGGGATTCCACGTCCTCCCTAACAAGAAGACCACCATGTCTTCCCTGGCACTCAGATGGGAACCTCTCAGATGTCTCTGGGGGTCCCTGTCTTCCTGAGATGTCTCTCAGGGCACAGCAGCCGGTGACTCTCACAGCACATGTGCCAGTCACCCGTTTGTCTCCTTCGAGACAAAAAACGGTTTTCTGTCTCTTCAGATAGAAACAACTGCAGACCAAAACCAAAGTGCACTTTTCAGAAACCAAACAATTCACACAGATGGCCACATGAGAAACCAAACAATTTAGACAGACAGCCACACAGCAACCAGACAGACAACCGTGGGTGAAATCTTACCTCCAAGTGGGTTCTTAGAGATTAGAGTGGTCGCAGTTTCCCGGTCAGGGAACCAAAAATGTAAGGCCCCCACAAAAGGAGGATCTCATCCAAGCCTCAGGAATTCGAGACCACCCATTAACTCACAAGACACTGAATTTGATGTTATCAGCAAGAGGTATATTTCGATCAGTATACTGAGGTTAAGACCCATGACCCACGCAGGGGCAGTAGGGTCTGACCCCTGGGCTTTGGAGACAGAGGGAATTTAAAGCCAAAAACCACAACTTAGGGGGGAAACCACAACCCAAGGGGAGTGAAGGAGGGTTATTGGAGCATACCTGTGGAAAGTTCCAGCCCATTACTCAGTTTGTGACAGGGTCTAAGGAACAGTCATGGGGAACATTTTGTATAGGCTATTCTCTAAGAGCCTATTCATAATCAACCTCTATCTTGTGGTCAGCCAAGTTCCTGAAACACAGAGCTCACGACAAAGCTGACCTGCACTCTTGCTTCTGCCCAGTCTGCTAGGAGATTTTGAAAATTTTTAACCCTTTCAGCAGGTGGATCACTGAGTTCAAGGGCAGCTTGGTCTACAGAGTGAGTTCCAGGACAACCAGGGCTACACAGAGAAGAGTTTGCAAATAGATACATGTATATATTTTTAAAAATTTTTATTGATTCTTTGTGAGTTTCACATTGTGTACCCCAATCCCACTCATCTCCCCATCCCTTCCTATCCGACCTCTGCTCTTGAAGAAAAAGTAAAAAAAGAAAACCCCAAAAAGCATCTCACCATGGAAACTGCAGTGTGTAACTGAGTGTTCCACAGTGTGCCTTTTTGTCCACATTTCTTTCCTTGCAAATGTTCATTGCAATGAGTCTGGTTTGAGGGCTCTGGCTTCTGCTGCACCATCAATACTGGATCTTCACTGGGACTACTTTCAGATATCCTGTTGCTTCCCTGTGTCATAGAGATCCTGCAGCTTTGGTTTTGCAGGATAGATCCCTTCAAGAGCTCCAGCAGTTCATAGATGGGGTAGATGTTTGTACAGGCCAACTCAAAGGCCCTGGATTTGGGCTTAGGTTGGTAGCAGAGTTGGTCAGACCACCACTTCTCTGCACCTGAGCCAGCAGGGCCAGCTCACCTCCTTTGCCCAGGCAAAGGGTGGGACCAGCTTTCCTCTGCTCAAGCCATTTGGGCTTCCAACATGCTCATAACCACATCACTGGGACTAGCACTGCTCTGGCTAGCTCACTCAAGTGCCACAGCCTGTAGGCATACATCGTTCGTTTGCAACCTACTTTTTTTTTTTTAATGTATATGAGTACACTATCACTGTCCTCAGACACACCAGAAGAGGACATTAGATTCCATTACAGATGGTTGTGAGCCATCACGTGGTTGCTGGGAATTGAATTCAGGACCTCTGGAAGAGTAGTCAGTGCTCTTAACCCCTGAGCCATCTCTCCAGTCCCTGCAACCTACTTTTAATAAGGGTTCAACCTTTCCTCCAGCCTACCACTCAGCAGAGGTAGTAGAAGAGAAAAGTTATTAGCATATGGACCTGTTCAGAAATAGTTCTTTTGGGTAAGCTTGATCTTATTGGGCAGCAGTTCAGTCCTGTAGCAAACACCAAATATGATTCAGCATCTGCAGACCAGTCCTCTAGGCAGGCAGACACCAGGTACACACCAGGAATGAACCAGCAGCTACAGTCCAGTCCTTTCAGCAAGCAGACATCAGGTAGGAACCAGCAACTGTAGCTCAATCCTGAAGAAACTGCCAGGCTCACCAACTAGCTTGAGGCAAGGCCGCAGAAAGGGCAAGCTCTTGCAGGAACCTCACAAGCAGTTCTTGGATGGGTTTCTCTCAATGGCAGCATTACCACAAGTTGAGCTCAACTTGTGTAAGGTGAAAGACACATGTGTGTCTTTAGCAAAGAATAGCAAGGTGGAGCAAATCCAACCAAGGCTCAGTGCTCGTCCCCCACTGTTTGTGGGGTCACATTTATGCTCCTTCATCAACTGTCCTTTCACATGTCTGCTATATCCAAACATCCTCTCACCAGTGTCGGCTTCAGGAAAACAGTCTTTCACTTGTTTGCTTTAGCAAGACATCCTTTCACCTGTATGTCTCAGCAAAACATAATTTGATATAACTAACTTTCCAAAGAACTAGAAATTTCCACTTCAACAGCTGGCAAGGGGTTGGACCAGCTCTCACATCCTTGGGGACAACTCTATTCTTTCTTCTCAGCGAGGGGCAGGGCCAGGTATACCCCCGACATTAACATGGTCCCAGGAGGCAGTTCAGACCAGGAATATCTGCATGGCCTTTGGTGTTAACATGGGCCATGGACACTAACACAGACCCCTGTTGTTGCATGGCCATCAACCCAGGCATGGCCCTTAGTAGCAGGACAGGCTGGGACTTCACCATGGCCTCAGATGGCAGTGCAGGCTACTCACATCTGGCTGTTCCTCATTGCTCTTGCACCTGCAATTCTCTCTCCTTACAGCAGTTCTCTCTCATTTCTGTTTCTCTTTCTCTCCCATTTCTCTACCACATACTTGCACATTGTACTGGTGCCTATGGTATGCCATGTGGCAGGTGGGCCTCTGGGTGTCTTATTTAAAAAAAAAAAAAATCTTTCCAGTCAGGCTTGCTGTCAAATGCCTTTGATCCTAGAGGCAGAGACAGATGGACCTCTATGGGTTCAAGACTATCCTTATCTGCAGCGAAAGCTCCAGACCAGCCAAAGCCACCATGAAACACTGCTTTAAAAAAACATCAAACAAATAAACAAACCCTTTCTGAATCTGTACCTTCTTCCCATCCCCTTTCTCTCTGTGTGTGGCAGCCAAGTGTCTGTTTTCTCTGAGCTACCTCACCTGCCTCCTTGAACCAAATGTTCGTCTTCCTCGAAAATCACCTTATAATCTCACTTATAAAATCTCTTTTGCCAGTAATAAGGCCCCTTCTGCCATGTTAAGAAAACCTTTTGTTAAGGAAACAAGTAGACCAACATATTCTTCTCCCTTCCTACCAGGTCAGTGTAGGTTCATTCAACTCCAAAGACCCCAAGTTGCCGGTTTAATGGATCTGAAGCACTTACGCCTTCATTTGTCTCTCCTTAAGTGTATCTGTTAAGATTTATTACTTTTTCTTTTATTTCTTTTTTCCGGATAGGGTTTCTTTGTATTCCTAGCTTTCCTGGAATTCCTCAAACTCAGAGAGACCTGCAGGCCTCTGTTTCCCGAGTGCTGGGATTAAAGGCATGTGCCACTACATCTGGCGATTTATTTATTTTTAAAGATATATTTATGTGTTTTGCCTGCATCTACACATGTTGACTACATGCATACCTGTGCCTGTAGAAGCCAGAAGAGGGCATCAGATTTCCTGGAACTAGAGTTACAGATGGTTGTGAGCCACCATATGTATCCTGAGAGCTGATTTTCCACAGTACTCTTAATTGCTGAGCCTTGTCTCCAGGACTCTCTTTTGACCAGTGAATTTGCTGACTCTGCTTCACTCTGACTCTTCCTGAAATTCTGTTCAGTGCAGTAAGTCCAGTATTCCATCTGCACCTGAGGGGAGGCCCCAGCCAACAATGTGGAATTACATCCCTGCTGTTGGTGACAATTGTTGAGAGCAGTCTAGATTTTAGTCAAGAAGAGAATAAAGCAATCTAAAATAGAATGTGTTAAACCTGTCTTGGCACACGGGGATGACCATGAAATGTTGAGAAAACCAAGTCTTAGATTCACTTGATTTTTTTTATAAATTGCAAAAATGCTCATACTTTATTCTCTGTAAATACATGTTTGAATGGCTGTGGCAGGCAATAGGTTTCCACTTATTTGTGTGGATGGTAGGAACTCAATAAAGGGAAATTTACACTACTGTTGCTGTGCCAAATCTTTTTTTTTTTTTTCCTTCAAGATTTCATTTGGAATTTGGTCATGAATTTTGCATGCTTTAAGCATTGCCAAGGAATTAAAAAAGTTCTACAGTCATCATAATTATTTGTCTGAATCTGAATGAAAGAAAACATTCCTGGCTTCCTGGGCTTTGGTACTATCTGTCAAGGTGAGCTGTATGGGAACCCACCGGCCCAAAAGCTGCACTCTGACCCCTCCTGCTGGGCTGGAGCAACAGGATATCTCGCAGGCATAGTATTTTCTCACAGCAGCTCTGAAAGGGGTAATTTTTTCATATACTATTAATATTATTTTAAAGGCAGGGTTTCTTCAGCCTCCCTAGTGCTAGAACAAATCACCATACCCAGTGGGCATGGAGGAGGGATGATAAGTCTACCTTTTATTTATGTGTCTGTATCCAATTGCTGTTTACACTGCTCAGCCATTGCTCCAGTCCGTTTCTTTTTACTTAAAGTATATGTATGTATGTATGTATGTATGTATAGATATATACATACATGTATGTAAAGATATATTTATATATAAATATATATATGTATACATATATATCTTTCTTTTTCTACATGTATCATGTATGTGTGCCCATAGAGGCCAGAAGAGGACGTTGGGTCCCCCTGAAGCAGGAGTTAGGGGCAGTTCTGACCTCGACTAGGGTACTGAGATCAGTGACTGGGTCTTCTAAAAGTACAGCAAGCGCTATTGACCACGGATCCATCTCTCAAGTTCTCTAAGTCACCAAGGTTGGCCTCGAACTTGGGACCCTCCTACCTAGCCTTTACGAGTAGCGGGGCTGACAGCTCTGCACTTAAGAAATGCGCACAAAGCTCCCGAGCTTCTCCGCCATCTTTGCTCTGCTTGCGCCACGGTCACAGCTCTCTTATACTTCAGAAGTTTCGCGCCAAAACGGCCCGCCTCACAAAATGGAGACCGGAAAAAGGTTGGTTCATGACGTCACCAAAGACTCTACAGCCAATCATCTTGGGAATCCGGCCTTGGAGGCGGGACTCGACTGGAGCAGAGCGGTCCAATAGCTGCCCGCGGTGTTGGACGAACCAATAGGAGGGCAGAGACCGCGGCAGACAAACGCCGAGGCTGGTTTTTCCCGCGAAAGTCTGCTTCCTCTAGGAGGGCGGAGGTTCGTGTGGCGCGCCACTGTGAGGTGAGGGAATTGCGGGACTATTTAGGGAAGCCTGGGCTGAGACCGGTGTGACGAGTATCGCCGCCGTCCCAGGCTGCTCAGCTCTCTGTCTCCCTTGACCCAGATACAGTCATGTCTGGCTTCGACGATCCCGGTATTTTCTACAGCGACAGCTTTGGTGGCGACCCGGGTGCTGAAGAAGGCCAGGCCCGCAAGTCGCAACTGCAGAGGCGCTTCAAGGAGTTCCTACGACAGTACCGAGTGGGCACCGATCGCACGGGCTTCACCTTCAAGTACAGGTGGGACAGTGTCCGTGAGTCATTCTTAAGGGGGACGCCTTTTCTGGACAGGCAGGCCTAAAGTATAGCATGGTCTACAATTAGGTGTGTTTTGAGAGAGGTGGGGGCATTAATGCCTTGGGGACCGATGCCGGGGTGCATGTGAACTGCTGATGACGGTTCCTCAATGCACCCTTCCTGCCTCCCTGCCCCCCTGTCCCCATGTCGACCACTAAAGGGATGAACTCAAACGGCATTACAACCTGGGTGAATACTGGATCGAGGTGGAGATGGAGGACCTGGCCAGCTTTGACGAGGAACTGGCAGATTACTTGTATAAACAGCCAGCCGAGCACCTGCAGCTGGTGAGTAGCACCCATTTCAGAGCCTCCTAAAGCCTGGCCCTGTCCCGTCACCAGCAGCTTATGCCTTTCCTCTTCTTCAGCTTGAGGAAGCTGCCAAGGAGGTGGCTGATGAGGTGACCCGGCCCCGGCCTGCTGGAGACGAGCTGCTCCAGGACATCCAGGTCATGCTCAAGTCAGATGCCAGCCCATCCAGCATTCGGATTCTGAAGGTAGGAGTTTATTGAATGGGTAGTCAGGGTGGCATGGCTGCTGTATGGTGCAGAAGACTTCTGAGACAGGTAGCCTGGAGCACCAGATGTGTGACCCTCACCAAGACATTTAACTTAACTTAACCTGTATCCTGTGTAAAATTACCTCAGTGGGTTGATGTCCAAAAGGGAAGGCAGAGTTCAGTCGTGCAGAACAACAGTAAGTTCTTATCCATTGGGGAGACTGAAAAAAATAGTAAATGCCATCTGTAACTGGGAGGCAGAGGTGGAGGCCTGGTATATATGAGACCCTGTCTCCAAACAAAACAAACAAACAAACAAACAAACAAAAAACCCCCAGAAAACCAAAAGAAAGTGGGGACAATGTGGCTGTCGCTGAGAGCTGACAAAGAACACTTTTGAGGAAGCGTTATTGGAGCTGAAATTGAATGATGTGTAGTCAGTCAGGTCAAAACCTGGAAGAGCATTCCACCAGACTCAAGGAACAGGAAGTGCAGAGGCACTGGGGTGACAGTGGTGGCCTGTTTGGAGGAATGGAAAGGAATCAGTGTCTGGAGCCCCCTGAGCAGAGGATGGCGTGGGAGTCACTTGTCTTCTTCCACTATGTGGAGTTCCTGGGATTGAACCACATATTCAAGGTTGAGGCAAGCAGGTGTCTTTACTTGAGATATTCCACTGGTCCTGGTTCCATTCTCTTTTTATGAGGATGGGGGTTAAGTTTAGGGCCTTCTATGTCAGGCAAAGTACTCTTGAACTCCTTCCGTAGACTCAGATGCATGAATTTGGAATTCATTCTTGTGGCTGGTATGTAGAAGACTAGTTATAAAGTGGGAAGACATGGAAGCAGGACCGAGGACATGGAGATGATTATTGTTTTTCCTTAGGATTGCTGAGAAAAGAACAGTACGTGTGGCCATGCTTTGTGAGTAGTGTAGTGACATCCAGTTGTTACCCATTCACTTGGTGTCACCACCCAGTGTGTAATGTACACAATGAAGGCTGTTTTATTTTGTTTGAAGCTCACAGAGCTCTGTGTCTCTTTTGGAGCCCCTGTCAAGTTACTCTTGGTTAGCAGGATAGCAGATCTTCCAGGAACAGCTCTGAGTCCTCCATGCAGGCTCTCCTGTTGGTTGTGTGAGTCCTACCCACATCCTAGAACTGAACTGCACCTTAGGTTCTGCCAGTGTGATGGTGGCATTGGATTTGAGTTGGGACTGCTGTTTCTTTGGAAAGACAAGCTTGTCCCTCTTTTAGGGACAAAGCACTCTGGGGAATGTACTGCAAAATTTACAACCCCATTTTAGGGTTTAAATTATGATTCTCAGCAGAACCACATTACAGTTACAAAGTAGCAATGAAAATAATTTTATGGTTGGGGGTCAACACAACCTGGACAACTGTATTAAAAGTATGTCATAAGCAGGGCAGTGGTGGCACACGCCTTTAATCCCAGCACTTGGAAGGCAGAGGCAGGCGGATTTCTGAGTTCAAGGCCAGCCTGGTCTACATAGTTGAGTTCTAGGACAGCCAGGACTACACAGAGAAACCCTGTCTGGGGGGGGGGGGGGAGTGTGTCATAGCATTAGGAAGGTGAGAACCACTGTTCTAGATTTCCCCTGTTAGGGTGGCTGAGACCTCAGGCTTCTTTTCCTTTGTGGTATCGGAGGTCTGGGATAACTGGGCCCTAGTAGGTAATTTTTCAAAAAATTTTGTTTTGTGGATTGTTAAAGATTCTAATGTCTGGACAGGTCCTTGTGCCTCCACTCTTATTTCTCAGAGGTGGTCATCCCTCTTTGTTTCTCTTCCAAATTTAAGGTCTTATAGGGCTTAGTGTGAATGCTTAGTCCCTTTGTCCAAGAAAAGCTTGGAATAGGAAGATGGGGAGGAGAAACTTTGCTTGTTAATTGTTTTAGATTTATTTTTTATATATGGGTGTTTTATATATGTATGCTTGTGTGTACAATATTTGTACAATACATGTGTGCACACGCCTGATGTCTATGCTGTCAACCAAACTTGGGGCTTCTAGAAGGGTAGACAGTGCTCTTAACTGCTGAGCCATCTCTCTAGCCAACTCCCTCATTATAAAAAACTTACCACACGTGGAAGTATATAGAGAAAACTGGAATGAGCCCCTATATTGTTATTGTATTGAACATTAGTATTTTGTCTACTTTCCTGCTTTTTTTTCCTGTTTATTTCTGAAGATCTTTTTTTTTTGGTTTTTTGAGACAGGTAATTTCTGAAGAATTTTAAGCTGATTGTTGTACATGCTTTTAAACAGGCCTAAGGTAGAATTACAAATTTTATGCTTCCCTAGGCTGCATAGTAAGACCTTGGCTTATAAAACAACCCAAAATAAACTTAGAAAAGTCAAAATGGATTTTACTACACGTGGCATTTTATCTTTAAATACTTAAATATGTAATTTTTACTACATTTAGTTCTGTATAGGGCAGTTTGGTGGTTAAAGGACAGCATGAGGGAATTTGTTCTCATCTCCTATGAGGGTTCTAGGGATTGATCACCTGGAGGGTGGTCAGGCTTGGTGGCAAATAACCTGTTGATTTATCTTACTAACCTCCCAGTATGCAACTGGGGATTGAGGGGAGACAGGGTTTCTCTGCATAACAGCCCTAGCTGTCCTGAAACTCAGTTTGTAGAGAAGGCTGGCCTCAAACTCAGAGAGCTGCTTGCCTCTGTCTCCTGAGTACTGGGATTAAAGGCATGTGTTTTAGGAAGAATCAAATGTTGTATTAGGTTGTTATTGATCTTAAGTCTCTTATTCCAGAGGAACCTTCCTTACTCCCTGAATGTAATTCCTTTCTCAGTTACTAGCTTGTAGTAGAGGAAGGCTGGTTTGTCGTGTAGGAATGTGTGGCCTGCTTTCAAGGAATCATTTTTACAGCATGACTATTAATGGCCTAGCAGAAATGAATACGTTCTAAAGAGACCCTTTAGCTATCAGACTACTAAAACAATGGATCCCCAAGATACTGGAATTTCCTCAGAAATCTCATACTGGTAAAAGAAAAGCCTGAACCATTAGTGGAAACTCTTTTCTCTAGAAATGGGGTTTACAATATACAGACAGTGATGGGTCAGTGGTGGGTGGGACCACATATCTTGATCAAGCTGCTCCTGGCTCTGTTTAAACTTTGATCTCACGTCAGGATGTCTGAGGATGGGCCCAGGGGATGGGGGTGAGGGGTCCACTTTGTTTCTTTGCTCTTCTTCCCAGGGTGGTTTTATTGAACATGTCTCCCCTTTCTGCTTTTTACTGTGAATATGGGTATTTTAATTGGCTACTTGAGGATGAGTAGCTAATCTGGCTTCTTGGTATATAGGTGTGACCCTAAGTTTAGTAACATCACAATTAACAATTAGTGTTACTATCCAGTGAGACGTAGTCATTAAGATGGGGAACCTGAGGCTGACAGAATGTTCTTAGCTGTTAGTGACAGAATTGAGCTAGAACCAGGGCCTCTGTCCCATGTCAGTTTTCTGGAACAGCACAGGAAGCGACTGTTAGAGCTGGAGTTTGGGTCTTCTGGTTTTGTCATAAAATATGTTTAATGTTTCCTTTGTCTCCCAGTCCCTTGGCATGTTTTACAGGGCCCTTGAAAGTGAGGGCTTGTTCATGAGGCTCCTGAACTTGATGCCCAGGAAGCCTCACATTAGGTGGGTGCTCTGGAAAGTCTGAGTTAAACTCTGAGCCATGAGATGTCCTCCAGATCTTGCTCATGTTATTCCTCAGCCTTTCCCATATCTCCTCATTCTCATTAATCATCAAGCCTCCCTGTGGCTTTGTTACAGTCAGACATGATGTCACACCTGGTGAAGATCCCTGGTATCATCATCTCAGCCTCTGCAGTCCGTGCCAAGGCTACCCGTATCTCCATTCAGTGCCGCAGCTGCCACAACACCCTCACCAATATTGCCATGCGCCCAGGCCTAGAGGGCTATGCCCTTCCTAGGAAGTGCAATATGTGAGTATATAGCCAGAAGGGACTCTGGGGAAAAATGACCTGAAGTATCAAAAAAGCTGGCAACCCTGCCAAATGCTGCCTGTACTACTTGTTAGAGACCTTAAGGCAAAGACTGGGTAGCACTGTATCCTTGAGTTAGGCAGGAACATTAAACCCAGCCCAGGGTCCTTTCATGTGGTTGTACTTTTGCCCCACCTGGATCATCCACATGGCCTGTGTGTGGAATCCAAGGCTGGGGAGGAAACAGTCCAGGGGATTGAGTCTATATGGAAACTGTTTCTCTGTGTTAGACCTGGCTATCTTGGAGCTCACTCTTGTAGACCAGGCTGTCCTTGAACTCAGAAATCTGCCTGCCTCTGCCTGCCTCTGCCTCCCGAGTGTTGGGTGGCATGTGCCATCACCACCTGGTTTATAGAATCTTCTAAAACAATCTGGATTGCTGGGCTAGACTCAGTGTGTCTACTGTACTGCCTAAGAACACGGCTCTACTACTTGATATTTAGCGTATTGTTAAACTACAGTGGCAGAATGCATGGACTTCCAGTTAGTAGGACTTAAAAAATTTACTCTATGGTTATTAACAGAAAACGTTTGCAGACTTTGACCTAAGAAACTACTTGCATCTTGGCTGCTTTTGACTTTCTCTTTTAGTTTCTTCTCAGCTTCCACATTGCTTGAGGCAGACTGGCATTATCCTAGGCTGTTGCCTACCCTCCCCTGCTGCCACAGAGTAGCTCATCCCGATCCCCTTGTCCACCTTCACTGGTCCTTAGTCATTCCCTGTACAGGAGCAGAGTGGCTCGGCTCTTCCATAGGCTGCCTTGGTCTAGTGCACTTGCCTTTTCTTCTCCCTAGTCTTCCCTCAGGTTGCCACAGTGTCCCTACCACTTCAGTCTTCTTACATGTCCTCGTCACCAAAGGTGCCTTCCTTATCCTATGTTTGCATTTGGTACACATGTCTGCACACTCTCATCTGCTTGTTTTTAACTGCATGCCTTTATACTATGCAGATGGCTTTCAATCCCGATGGGAACTTAGCTTCACAGATCAGGGACTTTAGGTTTACTGCTGTGTCCTTACCTATATTTGTTGAATAGACTTGCTCTATAGGCCTCAGAGTTTGCACCCTCAGGATGGTCTAGGGGTGGTAAAATCTCACTGGAAAAGATACTAGGCTAAGAATAGGGTTTAGTAAGGGATTTGATGGTACAGCTCCTCTTTCACATATGAGGACAAGAGACCTCATGAGGGAACGATGAGTGACTTCCACCTAAGTGTGACATGGAGAAACCCAGATACCTGAAGATCTGACTTTAGTTCTAGCACTCCACCATCATGGAGACTGTCAGGCCTTTCCCAGACGTGTCCCAGCTCTACCATAGAACGCTGCTGCCTCTCAAGGCTGACTCATTGAATGGGTGAGTTCTGCCTTTGGGTTCTCAGGGTAGCTCTAATGACCACTTCTTCCCCTGCCCAGGGATCAGGCTGGGCGCCCAAAGTGCCCACTGGACCCATACTTCATCATGCCTGACAAGTGCAAGTGTGTGGACTTCCAGACTCTGAAACTGCAGGAGCTGCCTGATGCAGTCCCTCATGGTGAGATGCCCAGGCACATGCAGCTTTATTGTGACAGGTAAGTGTGCAGGGGCTGAGGGTTGGTGTCTGTGCCACTCTGGTACAGCATAGAGACCATCTGGTGCACAGCGTGTAGGCTGGAGCTCTTGCTGTGTCTGGTGCTTCTCATTGACTTCGTCATTTTTGTCTCCCGTAGTCTGGAAAGCATGTCCACTCCTATTTTACATGGGTACTGTAAACTGGGGGAGGTCAGATGACCTTGTGAGTGGTCCTAAGGCCTGTGCATCTTCTAGGAGACTCTCTAGCCCTCTCAGCACAGAGCTGGATAACCCGCAGCAGTGCTAGCTCCAATCTAGCCTGCTGCCATACCAAACTTCCTGTTAAGACTGGGTTTTGTTTAATAGTTACAAACTGACCTAGATGAAGACTTACAGATCCCTGAGTTCTTACCCTGGGCTCATATACCTGATGATGAGTACAGAAGTAAAGCTTTCTGGGGGAGTGGATCCACAGTTGTCAGCTTTATCATTGGCAAGAATATGCAGACTCAGGGTTTTGGGAAAGCTATATGCTAAGTCCCATTTTTTTATTTTATTTTATTTTTTTATCAGTAAACTGGCCTGGACTATTTCAGAGTGCCTGAAAAGGCATATCAAGAGTTTAACACAATTCCTTAGCACAATTGAGTGTATTGTATTAGAGTATTCTCTTAAGTATCCAAAGAGCTTGAGAATTACATCATGGAATGAGTAGAAAGTTAATAGGACAGTGTAGGTGGCAGAAAGAGTTCTCAGTGAAACGGATTTGATAGTATATAGAGGACCTTTGAGTGTGTTACCTTGCTTGGTTCCCAACAGCTGAGACAAGTCAAAGTCATCACTCCAAGCTCAGAGAGGCACAGTGACTTCTCTGAATTCACACAGCTACTTGATGGTCCTTTAAGCAACACTGATTCCAGGGAAACATGGAGACTTTGATTGCTTAACATATTGTTAAAAGAGGTGACTAAAAACCTAGAGGCAAATTGACTTGGCTGAGCTCAGGGAGTGTGGCAGAGGCAGAAATTGAGAGTGGCACTAGCAAGTAGTCCTTAAGAGGTTGAGAAAGTTTTCCCTAGGGAGCTTGGTCATAGCTAAAATGAGCTAGGACTTCTGAAGGCTAGGCAAGGGCACTGTGCCTCACCTCTACCAGCACAGCACCTGACCTACCAGTACAGCACCTAACCGCTTGAGTTCCGTGAGAGTCAGGCCAGTATCAGGACATTGTACTATCCAGGCTGACATGTGTGGGTAGCAAGAGTAGGGAAAGGTTCCCTTACTCTAGACCTTGCAAGGGTTGAGCTGACTTGATAGTGATACTTAGAGTAGAAATACTGAGCTGACCACACTGTCACCTTGGATCTCATCTGCTTTTCTTTATCTTCCCTGCACTTTACTCAGGTACCTGTGTGATAAAGTTGTTCCAGGGAACAGGGTCACCATTATGGGCATTTATTCCATCAAGAAGTTTGGCTTGAACCCCAGCAAGGGCCGGGACAGAGTGGGTGTGGGCATCCGGAGCTCCTACATCCGGGTGCTGGGCATCCAGGTGGACACAGATGGCTCTGGTGAGTTGCTTTGAATTTCTACACTTCTCTTAACAAGCTGCTCATGTGATAACCTAGGCATTCTTGAATTGTTCAAACCATTAGGATGTGCTGTGTGTGTGTGTGTGTGTGTGTGTGTGTGTGTGTGTGTGTATGTGTGTGTAAGGTGGGCATACTAGGCAAATATTCTACCACTTAGCTATATTCCCTATCCTAGGGTGTTCGTTTTTACAGTAAGCAAAAATTTGTTGCCCTAAAATGTCTCTTGGTATAGTTGTAGCTTCTGCCCTGAGGTTGTTGCCTACACACATAGTTGAGTCGCATGACTCAGTGCTATAGATGGGATGTAGTGTGTCCTGTGCTACATCTTAGTAGGTGGAGAGGAAAAGGTACATGAGGGTTGAGCAGACAGGATCTAGTTGGAAACAAGAGCCCCTAAGGAACAAGTATCTGACACTGAACTGCTTTAATGCTATTGAAGTGTTGAAAAGGAGCTAGAGCATTGTGGGAAGGCTTTATCTATCAGGAGTGTCAGCAATGGCTTTGAAGGATGGAGATGTGAAGGAGGTCTTTTCAAGTATAAAGGAGAACTGGTGGGAACTAAAGGCTTGTGGGGTTGGGGGTGTAAGTGACAGGGACTGTAGTAGGGGTTGGGTTGAGTGGTAGGGGCCACAGTTCTCAGATGGAGTTGAGAGCTCATGCTTACATCCAGGGGCAGTGGGAGCCACCTTGAGGATTGGTCCCAAGAATGATAGAGTTCTGAATACTCTATCCATATTCCATGTTGGTAGAAACTTCCTTGGTTAAAACAGAAAAAGCCACATGTTCATCTAGCTATATTTCAGACTTTAACTGTCCTTGACTTACCATATCAATGTATTTCCCATCTTCTGAAACCAGCTCTTCCTTAGCCTTCCTTTCCCTTCCCTTGCAAACCCTTCAGATCCTCCTCAGTTACCTTTTTTCCCCCCCTCACCTCAGTAAGCATGCTGTTTGGCTGCTCTACTTCATGTCCAGGGCTGGCCACTCCTTACTTCCCTGCTCTGAGTCCCACTGTTCTTCCTGGGTTGTTTTTCAAGACCCTCTGCCACTTGGTCCAACCCTCTTCCCTTGGTCCTCCTTCTCCATTCCTCAGCAGCTCAAGTGAGTCATTTTGTTTTGATCAAGCAATTGCATTGGCTCTCTACTTTGTCTGCATTATGAGAGACTTTCCAGTGGTTTCCAGGGGCTCCGTGATCTGGGTGATTGTTTGGAACCTTCATTTTCTCTCTGGACCCCTGAGATTTGAAAGACTGGTATAGCCCTGTGCTCTAACTTTCCTGAGTGAGATTGTGTCTTCCTGGTGCTGAGAGCTATTGGTGTATGTATTTGGATAGGTGTGTGTGTGTGTGTGTGTGTGTGTGTGTGTGTGTGTGTGTGTGTG